>JBCAUA010042471.1:0-11898 GCA_038406235.1 Peronia verruculata
TGGCTTCAGGTCTTCTCTCTCTCTCTGTGTGTGTGTGTGTGTGTGTGTGTGTGTGTGTGTGTGTGTGTCGGTGTATGTGTTCGTGTTTGTGTATGTGTGTCAAACACTTAACACGTTCCATGCCAAGACATTAGGGCCCATCTAACGACTGTTCATGGTGTCTGTAAACTTCAGGTGGCAAAATAGAGTTAGGGAAGATTCTAAACGTTTGCCAAAGATAGATACAATTATGGAGGTTCTTGAAACAGAAATTTTCATCTGTTGGTGCACTTTTACCAATTTCAGAAACGTTTAGTATTGCACTTGGCATGCAAGGAGTTAAACTAGCACCAAGTTTCTTTGCGTTCAAAGTATCCATTGTTTTATGATGGGAACATCTTTTTTGAAACTGTGTTTCCCGATATTTGTCCATGGTAATAAGAGTTCTACTTTTTCCTATATTGCAACCTATTGAATTCATAATTATTACAGAGTGCCTATCTGGGTGTAGTAGTGCAAATGAGGAAGCATAGGCAAATAAAAAATGTTGCACCACAAAGTAAAGGCGAAACAATTTTGTGTTGGCTGGCACATGGGAGCGTCTGTTCGCAGTTGAGGGAGGAGGAGGGGAAGGGGTTGGGGTAGCCTCCCCTCCTGACACGTTACATAAGTAACTGGATAAAATAACTTTCTTACGCACGGACAGAGAGAAAGAGGCCCACCAATAGGCCCAAATAAACTCTAGGATTTAGCTGGCCCAAATAGACGGCGCCTTATCAATATCATTGCAACTATCGTAATATCATCTTCGTCTTCTCCTTCTATAAACAACTATTAATATTATGATTTTAATATTTCTGGTACAGTAACTATCGCAGCTATGTCTGCTGCCACTGCGACCTCTCCTTCCAGTGGAGCCTCTATTACCACCAACGTAGTTTTCCCATTCCGAGCTAACTGTAAGCCAACGGCACACCTTCCACGCGTAGCCCTGCTCTATTCAGCAAAGATCAATGTACAGTTCATGTGTTTCTGGAAGTTCGATTGATCGAAGTATGGATCTATCTATCGATGAACTGCTCGATGTCTGTTGGCTTGTTAAGTCGTGAAACATTAAGCTCAAGGGTTTTCAAAGTGAGAATAAAGCTACATGGGACAAAATTAACAATTCTGACACCGAGGATGTCAAGATCAAAGGCTCTTAATTTGAAATAATGTTATGGGGGGGATCTTAAGCACAAAGATCCTTAATCTGCGGTAGAGTTCATGGGACCTCAAACTCAAGGATTCTTAAATCAAACATTTAACTCAAAGACCCTTAACCTGGGGTAAAGATATATGGGACCCTAAACTCAATGATTCTTAAATCAAACATTAATTCAAAGATACTTAACCTAGGGTTAAGATAAGTGGGACCCTAAACTCAAGGATTCTTGTATCAAACATTGACCTCAAAGATTCTTAAGTTGAAGGTAAAGATTATAACGGGACCCCAAACTCAAGGATTCTTAAATAAACATTGAACTCAAAGATTATTAACCTCAAGTAAAGTTATATGGGATATTGCCATCTAAACCTGATGTAAGCTGATGTGAGAACTTAAGCATAAAGATAATCAACCTGAGGTAGAATTATATTAGGCTTTAAACTCATATGCTCTGAGCCAGAGGCAAAGTTATACGGGAGTTTAGGCTCGAAGGTTGCCAACCTCAGGTAAAGTTGTAATGGACCTTCAGCGTAATGGTTCCCAGACGGGGTACAGTTGTTTGAGGGCTTTAACACACTATGCATTCAGCTCGAAGTTAAGTTATTTGGGACTCTGTCAACGTTCTCCAAGCTCTTGAGGTGAGGTTTCGTGGAGCCTGTCAATACGTGGTATAAAGAGCGTTTTATATCGACGGTAATCCTTAAACTCAAGGCTCGCAGTCTGAGTTTAAGCTGTTACCGAACTTTAAGATTAATAATTACTTAAGGAGGTCGGGGATGAAATTCACGTGAGTGAATATGTACACATTTTTCTTTCTAAATAGATCTGCTCCGACCAAGCTGGAAATCCCCATCTAATTTTAGTAGGAGGGTACAAACACTGCCAATGTTTTACTACCATTGACATAGAAAAAAGTCAAAAAAAAAAAAAATTCACGGCACTGGTGACAATCGTTCTCGAATCTCGTGGTGGAGCGGTAACAAACATCAGTGAGTGTTCTATTTTTAGCATGAGGCTACAAGCACCACTACGACGGGGATTTCCAGATTTTTGCTTAGTCGGTCGAATATGAACTATTAAGGAAATTGTCATTGTTCTTGGGGTAAAAGCCAGATTTCACTGACTGACTTCCTGATTGTATAATGTATGTCATTTTAGATTGGAATAGTTGCTAGAACTTTTCTTTGTTCCGAATCTTGTTCTGCCATTAATTATTTCCACTTCAGGATTACGAAATCTTTTGCTGTCATGTTCAGGCATATCTGAAGAAAAACAAACGAATAAATAATTAAAATACTTTAAAAAGATCACCAGTTCTAAGACACTGTTTGAACAAATCCGTCGCGTTGATTCTCAAACTGTCTGGCTCTCCTTCATGATCATTTTATGAAAATGTCTTAAAATTAAGACGACTATCCACCAGCAACTAATCAAATACATCACAATAAGGGAAAAACACCACGGACTACATGATATTAAATTAGGTAAATACACTTGTATCTCTGGCCAAATTTTCGAACCCACTTGACGCTTCGTCGGGGCAATAAAGGAAATATATAAATTGTCAATAGGATTTTGAGGGTACACAGAAAGAAAATATTTTGTTTAAAAAAGAATAAAAAAAAAAAAAAACATTTTTAGACCAATTTGTTTTCTACAACAGCTGATTTACAACGGTCAAATTATATAAATATATGTAAAATTGCTATTCTGTCAGTCAGAAAAAAAAATTTAAAAAATTTAAAACCGAGATTTAGGTTTTCATCCTTGTCTTTAATCACAATGGAAAGTTCATAAGCTCTATACTTATCAGTGCTCATTACTAATCCTCTCTCCCAGGTTTAAAAAAAAAAAATGAACATTTAGAAATGAATTAGATACGATTCAAATACGGGAGTATTATTTGACAGATCCATAGGAATAACTTTGTATAACTAAAAGCCAAGAGAATCCTTGTGTTTCAGCGACTGGCACATAAATAGTAACGCTTATGATAATTCTTACAACAGTAACAATGATAAGGATGAAAGACAAATCGCATGTAAGGTATTTTTTTTTTTCTTTTTAGTCTCTTATTTAACAAGCGATATTACAGATTCATGTCTTTTTAACCTATTCTTTTTCTTCGTGTTAGATGTAATAAAGCCGCGATTGTCCTGATGCGCCATGAAATCCAAACCCAATGATATATACAGAGCCAGCTACTGAAATAGTTGTTAGCGACAAGAGTTCAATTTGCCTTGGTAAAATAGGCTACATATTACGTTTTGTCATAATTTAGCCATTAGCTTCTTCCTGTGCATTCAGGTCTTGGCGGACTCGCTGCATACTTCCTCCGTTAAAGGTATCAATGTGATCTGCAGCTGGAGTTTTATAACGTTTCTAAATTTTAAATAGCTGGTCAGAGGAGGTTTTACTAAGACTGTTTAGATTTCTAGGAGATTTTAAAGAAAAAGAACACTGCAAGTTCTGTATTTTCTTTTGTCCATTCATTTATGCGTTCATTCATTCATGCTTTCTTTTCCTTCTTTCGTTCTTCCTTCTTTGCTTTCTTTTGTTCTCCTTTCATTCTCTTAGGCAATCTTCTTTCCTTTCTTTTTTTCTATCAGTCTGTCTGTCTGTCTCTCTACCTCTGTAGCTCTCTTTTTTGTCCCTCTAATAGGTAAAAAAATAAATAAATAAATAAATTAATTAATTAATTAATTAATGATAATAAATAAATAAATAAATAAATGAAAAATGAATAAATAAATAAAATAAAATTCAGAGACCAAAAGCACCTTAGGAGTGGTAGAATATTTGGACCCCGCAAAGGACACACACTCTACGAGGGGTCCTAATTAGGGTTACAAGAACAACGACGACGAAAACACACAATTTTTCTTCTATGCTGCGTCATTCTGGACAATGTAAAATACTTCAAGGATAATTAGGGCATCGCTGTAGATAGGCTGCTGCGAACTTAACACAAGGCTTGAAACATAAGATAAATGAATAAAATGTTTAAATGGTTGGCGATGCCGCTTTTCATCCAGGAATCTATCAGACAATATCCAGCTTTCTTCTCTCGTTTCTTCAGTTACTTGAATGCTTCACAGAGAGACGTTTCGTTACAGCTCAAGATTTCTGTTAGCTCCATGTCACTGCCTGCAGGTGTAGTGTATACTGGGTGGTCTTCCGGTGAGCGAACGAAAAACAGGTTATAACTGTCTAGAGAACACACCTCGTCTTCCTTGACAGGACCGATGCTTTGGTCTTCTTGTACTGGAGCAATTTTGTTCTTTCCTCGCCATGCAAAACATGCACAGAGTAGTCGTAGCATTTTCCTGAGCGGAGCCATCCTCTCGCTAGTTCAATGCAATGATCCGAAGCTTGACGCACGAAGATCGGTCTGTCTAGGCGGATCATACACATTAGCGATTGCTCCAACCTCCGAGAGAGCTATTTGCGTCAGCTCAACTTTAGGCGTGTCCTCATCGTTGCTATATGAACAACTGTCTTTTTTTTCCATCCGCTTTTCTGGTTGTTCTTCTTGTGGCTACTTATATGAGAAACATTTCCTAAAAAGAATCGATATCAATAAGATAAGAACTAAAAAAAACCCAAAAAACTCATAACTTATTAACACATAGTAAAATAAAGTGCAGTTTTTAGGAAATGAAGCCATTGGGTAAGGTATCGGTAATCTTTTTATATTGTGGATTCAATAGTAACTGAATTTATTTGGACATCGTTCAACTGTGATGAAAAGGCGTTTTGTTGAAGCGCGATAGAGTTGGCTGGTTTTGGTTGGTGGGTACGCGAGTGCTTTGAAACACGCGCATGGTTTGTGAATGTGCGGAGCGAGCCCGGCTACGCGCGCCAGCGAGTCCAGTTTTCTGTTCGCCGACTGGGCGACCTGTTTGGACTAGGATGCAGCATAGCAAGTAATTTTTGAAGCGGACCCTATATAACTATGTTACTTTTGTTCTCATCGCCTCTCTTCTCTGATCGCTCTGTCGGGATGGATAGAAGAAAAGGGATGAAAAGGGCACGGGCATTTCATGAGTGTGCATACCTAAACTCACTTTGAATGTGGACTCGACAAGCTTTTCGGACTATATACTGCAGATGGAGCCTACATGACAGTGCCGAAGTTTAAGGAGTTTTTACGAGAATGCCGTTACAAATCAGGTAATTTTCATCAAGTATTTTTTCTCTTGTGCACTTTGATTTCTGTCTCATTAATTTTCCTATTACATCCACTATATGTAGTCCAGAGAGTGATAATACAGTGGAATAGGACAAGAACCCGTGAGCGCCTCAGACGTTCAGAGACCTTTATCGCAGTTTACACACATATACACAGAAGAAGAAAATGATTACAGGCTTTAATCGCCTAACTAGTTGGATGGTTTTTCTGACTGCTATAGAATCTATAGATCATTGTAGAAACAGCTGCGCATTACCAGTATTCAAGTATTGAGCATGAAAATCACCAAGGGCATGTATTCTATTTTCTAAATTTTTTTGTTTTGGTCAGTCTTACGGTCTCAAGTCCATACACCCATCTGTCCAGATAACTATCAATGTAACAAGCAGTAAACCTGTTTATCTTACATTCGAACCAACCAAGCAATTTGTCCACCTATCATACAATCTCTCCTTCATACGTATCTACGTACGTTTTAATCAACACACCGATCTACCTAATGACGTTATACACTTATGAAGCTACCAAGCTACCAATGAATCTACTTAGCCAATAAGTTCTCACGTATCTATTGAGCTAGGTATGTCCTTCTACTTTCTTGTCTACCTTTCACTTCACCCAAGTACCTGTTTTTAATAATCTACCTGGCACATTCTCCTTACGTAGTCACCTACTTACTTAATGCCTTTCCTATTCACCGTCCATACTATTCTATCGCATTAAAAACCAATACTTCTTGTATCAATATATCGCTTTACTGAATGGTCTTCTACCAAACTTTAATTTCACTTACCTACGTACTTATTTAAGTGACCACTTACCCACCTTCCAACCCATCTTCTACTCACCAAAAAGACCTCTCTGCTATCTAACTCTTGTCTCCGTGGATATCTCGTCCTGGCTACTGTACTAAAGTTTGCCCAGTAACACACTATAAACATTCGGAGAAATAGTTTTATCCACCTTAACGAGAAAAGAAGTCGAAAGTGATCATGGCCTCAGTAAAATGTCACAAAACATGCATTAAATGAGATAATGATAATGCTTCATCCTGAGCTCCAGGTACCCTGATAGATCGAGACAGATTTATCAATGAGTTCACTGTAAAGTTGTAATTTTCTTCTATGCCTCTTGTTGCTCTGGCAGTCAAAGTGCTAGGAATTCATGACGTTGCTAAGCTATCTCATTGTTCTAAAAGGCTATGATTCAGATGCTGTTGTCCAAAGTTATAGAATTTTCAAAAAGCCTAAATAATATGGAACAAGCAAATATGTGCAGTGAAACTACTTTTCGACATTTTGCCAACAAATGCCATCACAATTTAATTAATCCTCGTATCGCGTTAATGATGCAGTCTGCAATCCTACCCTCCACCTGCTTCGCTATCCACCTGCTTATCTTGCAATAATCTCACACTGATTATTATCTGGCAATACACGATTCTATCAGAAGCTATTTTAAAGAAATACGTAGCTTGGTATCAGCCTGTGATCTTTAATTATAAATACTATTCTTGCCCATGACTGAACATTTGTATCGTTTCGACTGTCAGACATTTAGTTAACACGCGGCTGCTTAAAAATAAAAATGAAAATAGCGCTGACGTTATTGCAAATCAGTTATAGATGTTGAACAATCTCCACTGAAATCAAGTGTAAGCAATAAATAGTATCGCTTGCTGTTGTTGTTTTTTTTCTTCATATCTATAACGTAGGCTATTATCTCGGACATTCAGTCTTATTCAAGTCATCCTTGGATATTATGTGATATTGTGTCTCAGTTTGTGTAAACAGTTAAACAGTCAGCATTTCAAAACTACCAGAATTTTGATACTTTGAGAAGTTATTCTTCGAGAGAGGGATTGCTGTTTGCATACTTTAATATATCTAATCATATAACATCTTGATACACAATTAGTTTATACCCGAATCTTCATCAGTACTGATTTTGGCCGAATGAATTTAATGACCAGCGTAATCAGGTATACTGTCTATAAGAATCAACTTCAAAGACAGTTAGTTAGTTACCTGTCCAGCTAGAATTTTGGTTCACTCGGAAATACAAGACCTCAGTAATACTATGGGAAATCTGCTCTCAACAACCGATGTACGTTGTGGATTTCAACAAAGAAAAGGCGTAGGAATGCTGCATGGATCCAATTTCAGATTCTGCGATAAAGACGTTTAGTTAAAGACGTGTATCGGCAGTGTTTTTCCAAGAAAGAAATGATGATTATTAAGTCAAAACAATTCACTCCGTTCTGTTTATACTTCCTGTTTTCTAAGATACCAGTATTCTAAGAAGTCCGACCGGAAACTGTGAAGTCAGTTCTTTATATGCTAAATGCTAGACCCCCCCCCCACCCCCCACCCCTTCCCCCGCAACCAAAAATGCGATTATGAACATGTTTATTCGCAATTTCACTCGGAAAAACCTGAACTGATTATTTTTGCTTTCCATCTGTGGCACCGCGATTACTAGAAAAAAACAAAAAAATCAGAACATTAATAACAGAATATCTAGCAAACAAAGGTTAAGTGTAAACAAATATTAGCCATTACCACTTTATCGATCTACATTTTTCACATTTGCCAACCAGCTGTTTCAATTCCTATAGCATTTTATGAATGATTACACAAACACCATTGTTCAGGAAAGCTCTAAAAGACTGTAGCTTTTGTACAAGATATTATGTGCTTTAAACAAAGATGCATAATACTAGGAGTTCTGTCAACATTATTGTTCTCTTGTTTTTTGCATGCTACATACTAATAGTGACAGAATTCTTGGCTGGGGCGTTTGAAATGTAACATAGTGTGTGCCACATATTGTAAAACTTTCGGATATCATTGTTGTTGTCGTCTTCTGAATCATTATCGTCATTCCTCGTTCTCTTCATCATACTCCTCCTCCTCCTCCTACCACTACAACTGCTGTTGCTGCTGCTAGTACTGTTACTGCTATTATTATTACTACAACTACTATTACTCTAGAACTACTCCTTTTACTATTATTACTTCTACTACTACTATGATTACTATACTAGTTCTTTTGCTACCACAAGTAATACTATTACTACTGCTTCTACTGCCACTATTACTACTATTGCTATCACTATCGCTACTTCTATTGCTACTTCTACTACAATTACTATTATTTTTACCACTACTGTTACCACTACTACTGCTATTACTATTACCACCATCACCACTACTGCTACTACACCTCCTACACCTACTACTACTACTACACCTACTACTACTACTACTACTACTACAGCTGATACTGTTACGACCACTACTGTCACTACTTCTACTGTTATCACTATTACTTTTGTTATTATTACTACTATTTGCTGTTTTGACCATTTAATTCTCTTACTACTACTACTACTACACTACTACTACTACTACTACTACTACTACTACTACTCCTGCTGCTCTTTGCTGATGCTACTTAATATTACTATTTAAACTATTACCACCACTGCTGTTACTACAACCATTATATTAACTATTTCTCCCGCGGGGGCCCGGGGATTATAAGTAGGCTCTCTTCTCCCACCTGCAGGCGGTGTAAGCCCGCCATCGGTGGGGTGTCTCCCATGGAGTGACATCCTCGTCATTTAAGGGAAGACATCTCTTCTCTCTCTCTCTCTATCCTTGCTCCTGTCTTCTGTCGCGCTTTCTTTCCTCTCTCCTTCTTGATGTGTAAACGTATCTTACCGTGTTTGACACAATATAGCCGTAATTGTGCTTATGTGTCGTTAAAGCCCAACACAAGCAAACAACTTTTACTACAGCTAGAATTAGAACCACGACATGTACAACTATCGATATTAAAATAGTCACCATTTCTGGTATTTTTGTTAGTTTAATTTACACCATTTCTTTATAACATTTCCTCTTGTAGAGAATATAGTCGACCGAAACTTACGGACAAATTATTTAACAGTCCTATAATGGCCCAGTGGAGTGTGATTGCAATCATCAACAACAACAACAACAAAAATATCTAGTGCTGAAAATAATTTGTTCTAAGTTCGTTTGTTTGTTTGGTTATTTGTTTGTTTGTTTGGTTGTTTATTTGTTTGTTTTAAATATAACTGCTCCATGTCCATTTGAAAACTTTTGTTCTGTTCTACAGCTTTCGGGACAGATTTACACGTAACTAAATGACTCATAGAAAATGAACGATAGAGAATATTCAGTAGCCTACTTGATCTATCTAGGTAGCGCCGTTTCACTGAAAAAAAGAAATATTCCAAGATGTTCGTTAATATGACCCCCCCCCCCTCACCCCCCGTTTCATTTTATCTAGCCTTTTCCCAAAAGATTAATGAAATAGCGAAAAACGTCCAAGGGTATTACGTGAAGCCAGCTTCCACAGACAAAGGAAAGCAAGAACTTTTCAAATAATGAAAATTTATAATGTCTAAGGTGTGTGTGGCTATGTGTGCGTGTATCTGTGTGTCTGTGTGATACGTGTTTATGCATATGTAGGTATGGAGGTATATATGGTATGCCTGTGGAAAGTGCTAATGTATCTTTGTGCTGTGTATTCTTCATATATTTTTTTTGGTTTCAGTTGTTCTTCTGCACTGGTCAAAATGTATTCCCTTGTGGACGAATAAACTATTCGTATTCGTGTTCTGTTTCATGACTTCTGTTCACAGCTATATCAGAACTACAGCCTCTACTTCTCTCTCACACAAATATACTTCAAACACGCCCGTGAACTCAAAACACATGCTCATTCAGGGAGTTATAAGCCAACTCTCGAGAGTACAAATGACCGAAAAAAGTATCAGATCTGCAACTTCAATGGCTGTCAAATGTTTTGAACAGACAGGTCAAGGTCACAATGAGCGTTACCAAATAGGAGATCATTGTGCTCAGTCCTATTACTTCCCTTTACCAGACAAAAGAGTGATTGAACTAGTAGTGCAAAGAGCAAAAAAATCCCTTTTGCGCCGTTTGCTCGAGACATACGCCATGAAAATTTCAAAAAAAAAAAAAAACGATGTAAAGATAATGTTTTCTTCTAATTACTATAATTTTATCTTTTTTTTGCGATGGGCATTTCAAATGGCAAGCAGTAAAATATTTTTTTCCTCTTTACACTGCTTGCTCAACACCTCTCTTGTCTGGCAAAGGAAAGTAAAAGTACGGTCAAAATGATCTCCCTTTACACAAATCCCTCTTTTGGAAAAGGCAGATAATTGCGAAACGTTCTCCCATTGAAAGCGGCGACGGAAGAAAAGAGCGACTAAAAAATTTAGTTTTTGAATTGCATTGTTCTAACCTTGATCTGATAAAGTCGTGTAGCAGTCATTTCAGATTCTGAGGGAACCTCAGACAGTACACGTCAATACAGAGACTACCTTAGCGCTCCTATGGGATTTGATTTATTGTCTGGAAAGGCACAGGCCAATATGGCAATTTTTCGATTGTAGCCAGTACACAGATCCCTCTTCGATCGACCAATTGCAAATTGTGATTTTGGGCCAGTTTTCACAAAGATCTACATATGCGTTGTGTTCAATATCAAACTCTCCTTTGTGATGTTTCTCTAGAGATTACTCAGTGACGTCACTGTTTAATTAACGTCGTTCATTAGGTATTCCAGATTTAGGTAACTAAACATAATCTGTTGTTTTGTTGCTGTTGTTTCTCGTTTGTATGCGATTATTTTCTGTAGTTAAACATCTCTGGTTACAAGCCTTAATACAACTTTGTTAAATTGACAAGTCAAGTGACATAAAACCTGGATTTCTACATGGTCTGTGCGTGAAAAAGAAATATTTTATAATTCTATTGACAGAAATCTTTTATAAAATGAGACGCCGTACAATTCTTAGGAGAGAATTTATATTCAAATAGCTTCCCTGCGTGAGGGATTTGTTCAGAGATAGTGCTTATAATGAAATTAAATGTCACTGAGTGGTGCCACCTACAGAACTACATTAGAATACGTTTGTGGCCTATTTCCTTAAAATTTTCGATCGAAGATTTACGAAAAAGACATGACATTAGAGTAGGTCCAAGTTTAATAATGTTAAATGAAGATTTGCACACATTTCCTGTTCAGGCCCATCTGTGGGATATTTAACTATAAATTTCTATCAACAGGTGTTGCTCATCAAGATTGGTCAATATCGTGATGTTTTAGACACAGTCTACACACTTTTATATATAAAAACTAATTTACTTATTACACCTTTTTACCCACTCCAGTTTAATGCTTTCCACATAATTATGGTGGTGAGAAACAAAAAATGATGTGGGTGTAAATGAGATAATTACATTGGCCTAGAGCTTTGTTTATCATTTTATAATGTAATGTCACAAGGCAGTCAATTAGTCCTGTAGCAAACAGTTGTCCGTCCTAAAAACATTCGGCATTTCTGTAATAATTATCAGATTTTCAGAAAAAAACTGCATAGTATGTATGTATGTATGTATGTATGTATGTATGTATGTATGTATGTATGTATGTATGTATGTATGTATGCATGTAT
>JBCAUA010042502.1:0-11896 GCA_038406235.1 Peronia verruculata
CACCCTTTGCCTGTATTTAATCAAATCGCGATGATCCACGGCCTCATTTAGCAGCCAGGTGGAGTCAAATCCTGACTTAGGTCTACCGTTGAATGACCATTGGTCAAACACATTAGAACTGACTTAGCAACTTTTTGATACCATTTTTACACGCAGAAAAGGCAGTCCTTTTAAGAGACAACAAAAGCTCAAAATCGCATTTTGTGGGCAAAATCCACATTTCAGGACGTGCCCCCCCCCTCCCCCTTAAACAAGAAAAGATTTTGACAATCAGCTTGAATTTCTGTGAATGAGATGTAAAAAAATCAGTATTTTGACAAATAACCATGGATAATAACTCTAAAAAAAAAAAAAAATTCTTATCTGGATATAATAATGTCGAATTACAACTTTAAAGAAAAAAAAAATTATATTATCAAATCTCAATTCAATACAGCTTCAATCTTTTTTGTCTCCCTTATCAACATCAACACATACTTTTTGTTGTTGTTGGTGTTGTTTTTTATCTTGTAATGTAGAGGTGTTTGTAATTTCATAACCTATTACACGACTAATCAAAACACAGTAGACAAACCTGATTCCGTGACTGCTACAAGGTGAAGAACCTCTGATTCTTTTTCGGTTATTGCAGCTATGTACACAATGGACTTGAAGCTTGATGTTTCAATTGTCCTAGAAATTAAATAAAGCAAGCCAACATCACTTACTAAATCAATAGTGTATATTCAGAGACAAGGCATAGCCACAGGGAAAGCATGCAACAGAGCCACTGTTGTAAGTTATCAGGATGTCAATCTGTCTACATCAAAAAGTAGGAAAAGTCTGTGGCATTCTTTAGCAGCATGAAAAACTGAAATAGGTTTATGGTAAATAATACCTGATTTGGGCCAATAGAGAAATCATGACAGCCAAAAAGTAGGAAATCTTACTAAAGTAGGAAATTTGACATCCCTGAGTTATATTATCTAATTATACAAGAAGAAAAACAACCAGATTCTGATGTCTGCCTGTATGAATTAGTGCTGCAGATTATGTGCTCTTCCTGTGATGAGACAATAGTTGTAAAATGTTTATTCAATTTTTGTTTCCTGTACAAATTACAACATATTGTTTTCTTTCACATGGCTATTAACTGTCCATTGAAAGAAAAACAGACAACTGTCAATTCAAATGTAATAAAACAAAAAAAATGGTCATATCAATTCCGCTAAATGTCAATACATTTACTACACTTTGATGTCACACGGTGAACAAAACTGTTACCTTGCTATATTTGCAGCTGCACTGAGTATACTTGATTGTGACTGTGAGGCAATGCGACCCATGCCTTTATTGTTTTCTCCAAGATCAAAAACCTGTGACAAAGATACATAAATTTGTAACAAAGGGAATCATTCACAGCAGCAAAAAAATTAATGTATAAGACATGACACTGAGCCAAATGTCACTGAAAAATGTCATTTAGTAAAATGTATTTTAAAAAATGACAACTACCCTAGTCTTGAGAAAACTATTGCATTTTCTTTGACAGGTTCTGAGATTTTGTCCTTTGGAAAGACAATTTACACACATTTCCTAACTCCACCCAGGTTTAAATTGGTACCCAACTATAGAGAAGTGACTGAAAACGTTAGACTGATAAGGATTTGAGAGTGTAACAGGCAGCCGCCTTGTATGCTTCCCAGAGAGCTGAGAACCTTTATGAGTGTCCCCATTGGGTCTGCTGGGGGTAACAATAGACTGTAAAGCGCTTATATCCTGTACTGTACGTGGATGAGTGCTATATAAACACTCTCTACAATTATTATTATTATATTTAACTTGGTAAAAGCTCAAGAGATAGCACATGAATGTTATTAAAAGATCATGAACTGTCATATGAACTCCAAGTTATTTTATAATATAATCAAATATTCCTTAGCAATGGACATCTGAGGCAATGGTTACTATAAAATGTGAAGGCCGTCAACAAGAAATGAAGGCTGATGTAAGCTACAGTTGTACATAATGGAACAATGAAAAATTTCATCTGGTCTTTGCATGTTGTATCAGTATCACACACCACTGATCTGTCATAGATTACCTGTATTGTGCCCTTCTGTGTCCTTGCATACAATATACCTCTTGTGTTATCTATGCTGATTTGAACCAGAGGATCTGAAATAAAATAAGAGGATTATTTCACAAAATTCTTCTAGGACCAGTCACATTTTAAACAAACATTTACCTGTAAATTTTTCTCCCATTAAAAGTATTATGTTACAAGACATTTGAGATAACATTTCATTTGTCTAAAACATGCGTTACAATTTATCTGATTTTGATCTGCATAGACTGAAATTTGTCAAAATATATCTACTGATGATACAAACTAACTGGAAATATTTAATATAGAAAACAACATCCCCACATGACATTCATAATTCACTTTATAAAAAGAATCTTTCATGCATGTTATAAGCATATGCAGTACTGTTGTCTAGTTCTATTCAAATACTGTTATGACATCATTCAAAATATATTTAGTCCCAAATATTTAACTTATGACCTTTCAAATAACATTCAGAGTTCACTTTAAACAAAAATGATGCTTTTCCCTTTATTTATTAATATATGCTACATCTAAATAAAGTTTCAATCACACATAGTTCTGAATTATGCAGATATATAATCTTGCTTACCATCTTCACTGAATGAAAAATTGAGAAATGATGGAATGAGGAAAGAGAGTGAGCTGGTCGAGTGATTCACTTTGCGACACTTGCGACTGAACCACCCATCTTCAGCCTGGAGATAGAGGGACAAAGAAAAGTCAGTCTAATATTATAAGGAACAACATTAACATAATTAAATATTTAATTAAATATTCAAAATTCAAATCAAAAAATATTATTCTGTCAGTCTACCTTTTTTCAGGAGAATCCTGGTGGAGGTAAGTGCTAGGATGAAAATGATGACTGTTATACTTTCTCAGCATTGCCTTAACCACAGGTTTATAACATCCAAAAGTAATTAAGTACACAGCATTATATTAAAAAATCAAAGACTTTTGTGAAATTGTTGAATATTTTACTCCAGATACCAGTGATCTCATGTACATCAACATTCTATGCTTTTAAGGTGAGCTTAGCGAAAAAGCATATGGTAAAGTGATTTAAAGATCTCTGAACTGGCTTCAACAAGTTCCACTATCCTACAACCAAGTGTGAGTAGGTTTCATTACAAGGAGCAACTGACCTGGTAAATGAGTTCATATAAACATCCATCCTTGCCAGCCATGAAGACACGACCATTGTCTGCTCCGACAATGTTGGTGATGTACACCCCATCAGTTGGTATGGAGAACAGTGGATCTGGTAGAAGATACATTTCTCCAGCAATGTGGTCCCCACTGGCTTCTGAGAAAAAAAAAATAAAAAGTCATTTTCATCCTTTAGAATTTTGGACTGCAGTTGTATACAATGGAAATAAAGAGTTTTTATAGAAAGTGATCAAGATTCAAGTTTTGAGAAACCCGAAACTTTGGCAACATCCTTTGTGATCTATGAAACTAGATTTGGGGTGCACTTTTGTTTGTATCATAGTTTCTCTCTTTTGACAATGAAGGAACAGTTAAGCACATGGTAAGCATTATAATTATGAAGGTTCCATGAAAAGAAACAAAAACTTGGTACTATATGCATTTCCACTAATCATTTGCTAGTGTCAAACAAAAAAACTATTTTTCCAACTCATACCTGAGTTCTTAGTGTAGAATGACCATATCTGCAATATCAGTCATTTTGAGCTGAATAGAAAAACTGGATTTTCATATAATAATCATGTTTTCAAAACTCTCGACTTACCATCTGTAACTTTGCAAAAACTAATCATGTTTTCAAAACTCTCAACTTACCATCTGTAACTTTGCAAAAACTAACTCCTAACAGGACAATATCCACTGGGGTTGCTAGACACATCAAATACTGAATGTGGGGCTGAAAAATGCCTGCAAAAAGCAAACAAATATATACATTATGACAAAATTTAAGCCTAAAGAGGTGTTCTTTGTCCTAGAGTATGAAGTCTAAAGCTGAGAACCGACCTCCAATAATAAATCATGCTCTATATTCACAAAGCACATCTAGAATCTATTCCCTTAGAACTGCTTCTTTATTTACCATGAAAATTTGAAATCCAGAACCTTCTATGTCTCATTTAACTATATAATATATCTCCTGCTGGATGACTATTCTTGAACTATTTCCTCATTACCACTATATTAAAGAACGTTTGTTTCATAAAATGCATATTTGACCCAAAAACAATTATTGTCATGTCTGGAAATTAAAGTGTAAAAATATTGTGGCAAACCTGGCTTGGGTTTCAAGAGAGCAACACTTAGTATTGTTTCACTCAATCCATCGAAGTAAGACAAATCTGATCTGAAATAGAAAAGGGTGCAATAGCACTCAATAGCAGTCATGCCATGAATGAGAGAATGAGGAGTAAAAAAGGCAGGTACATGTGTGCAAGGTTATAAGTATTCGGTTACAATGAAGACCAAATAAAAGAATGAGCACCTATTTAAGACGGATTCATACCTAAAAGTGAGTGGAAATGTAAAAAAAAAAAAAAAAAAGGTGATAATCAATTTCTTATCATAAGAACTTTTATTTCCCTCAAAGTTTATCTTATGTGAAAGAGGATGTTGACTAAAGTGGCTTACCCATCATCGTACTTCCACACAAAAATGTCACTGTCAATTGTCAGCCATGCTCTTTCTATCTCTGGGAACAGACCCATCATACAATTGCACTGCATGCCTGTAGTTTAAGTTAAGGATTTCAAACATGGAGATATTTAACTCATTAAACAGAGCGTAAAATAGATAGCTATAAAAGATAAGTCTTGAATCAAACTGCTCAAAAATTGAATTCAGTATTGCGCTACCGTTCCTATATAAGCCAGGAACGAGATGTCAACAATAATCCTAATCCAACTGAAATATGGGCCACAAACTGTTTTTCTTAAACTCATCAAAATATTTCCCACCGGAATCAGTAAATAAAATTTGTTTCGTGATCCTATGCACATCAACCCAATACTATTTTATTCAACTTTCATAAAACTAAACATCATAATGTGAAATCAAATTCCTTTGTCATACACAACTTGCATAAGCCTTGGTTGAAAAGCTAATTTCATCTAACATCATTTCTGAAATATGCTTTGTATAGAAAGGATACGGCCAAACTGTTCTACCAGCTCAGGTGGCAAAGGCACTCTTTTCTCCACAGCTACCTCTGACAGGGAGTCCAAGCCAATTTCAGACAGACTTGGATAGTCTTGGTCATAGAGACCACTAAGGGTTGGCTGGGCTGTAACAGAGAAGTAGAAATTAAAGAAAGTTAAAATTTCTAAGTGACAAGAATATATGTAATAAGAAATCCTATTCCCTATTTATCCCAACCTTTGGTCTTTGATTCCATGGCAAAAAAAAAAAAAATAAATCATAAAGTTGTCAATTCCAACCAATATAAAGATGAAGTTTCATCAACTAATATTTGTGTTGTTACTGTGTAGATCATTGCAACTGGTCATTGACAGCTGGAAATGGGCTAGAAATTGAGAAACATAGAATTTGTTGTAAAACTAGATATCACTAGATGGACTACAAGCACAAAACAAACACAAGGTCAGAATTATTCAATTAGGTCATTTTAACAAGAAGAAAATGGCATGGAACCAAAACAGGCCAGGCCTCTAAAAATACAAGGCAAAAATAACACGGACAGAAGTTTGCTTACTCTCAAGGCTACAAAAACTGGTTTCAGTAAGCAAATCAATAAAGCCTTCCCATTTTATCATCTAATTTTGAGTTTTCAGCTAATTTGTAGAATTGTACTAGATTTGGACCAAGTCTGTTTGTCCTAAAATTTCTGAACCTTCCTCTTCTTCTTTTTTTTTTTTTCAATATCTTGCCCAATTCTGAAATCTTTTGAAAATGGTCATGCCACTTACAACAACCATTTTCATCAAATTTTCATTGCCTGCAAGTAGCCGTATTTCTAACTGACTAATCACATATAAGGATAAAATAGATACAATGAAACATGGATAATAAGAAAGTGAAGGGACCAGGATTTTTATTTCATTTTAAATCAGAATTTCTTAATATCCAACAGACACTATAAAACAAAGGGGATGACCCATACATTAACTCATCTTTAATACTGATTATTTCCCCTGATACACATGCCCTTATAAAGCCTGCACATGCATTTTGCACAGCAAAATATTCAACAATAACATTAGATTTTAAACAATGAACTGTTATTATATAACTATTGAAACTGGTAGGCTATTGAGCAATACGTTTCACTATGCAATGAAAGCTAGAGTAATGTGCTGCAGTGTGTACTGATGGTTACTCCAAGACCATTGTCTGTGTGTGTTAGATCTATGATATTGTAGAACATTCCTTAACATGGCAAAGATTACTCCCCGTTTCTCTCACCCAGCACAAACCACTGTACTTTTACCTGCATGGACAAAGAAACACCACCCCAGATTGTTTTATCTGGGCTTTAACTAACTGCACAAGCATCCCAAAATATTGTCTTGCCTACTTTAACCACAAGTGTGTATTCAGAGCCGTCGGGCATTGTTAAGAGTAGACGAACAAATAAAAAGCTGGTTGCGAGCTCAGTTTAACCATCTTCGGCATGCTGCCACGAGGTTTTACTCGTCACTTCTTGAAAAACTATTTCTTTATTGCGAGATCAGGAAAATTGGCATTATGCAAATTCCAAGATTTTATTACAGGAAAGAATAGAGAAATAAAATGGGACTGCATGTTCTTTTCTTTATGACTGAAATTTCTCAACATCCGATTTTGTAATATTAGAGTTCCAGTGTGTTTTAAAGAGTTTTGAAAAATGAATCTAACTTGCAGCACCCAGTAATAAAACTTTTGGATGTATATATGAATCTCTTACAATCTGAGGGTACATTCAGCAAATCAACAAGGTCCAAATATGATCGATCATCCTGCAAGTGCCTGTCTACCAATCGTCCTGCATTGTCCAAAATATCCTGCAAGGACAGGGGTGGCAAACCCGGACTCAGTAGTGACATCATCCTGGATAACAGATATCCCTGGAAATGCTTTTTAAGTTTTTTTAAGTTTAAATCTGTGGAATAGAGAAAAAGATATCATCAGTTAAAAATGTACCTACCTCTGTGATGTGATGTTACCCAATGCAATGACTGAGAATACTAAGATCAATTGTCACAGTACTCAGTTTTTTATCTAGGCCTAATATCAAACCCAGTGAAAAGTCTTATTTTATTTTCATAAATGGCAATGATTAGACATAGACACATGGATACTGAGATCAGATAAAGCTGCATTCAAGGCAAAAGAAGCAAAAATGAAGAAGACTGATCTAGGCTCTGCTTTGTGCTCTTTAGAGAAAGTATCATTACTTTTAAAAGAAAATTATAACAGGTGTAAACTAACTAGACCTAGATCTAATTTATGGAACGAAGTGGCGATATAGACACAGGTCCCGTTGATTTTTTATGCTATATGGACCTGGAGGCACTGGTGGAGCACTGTTAGCGTTAGGAAGGATCGTCACCCGCTCGTCGGGCCTACATGTTAGCGTTAGGGTGGACATGTGCTGGTCATGGGTCCCAGCAGGTT
The DNA here is from genome assembly GCA_038406235.1 of Peronia verruculata. Classification (NCBI taxonomy): domain Eukaryota; kingdom Metazoa; phylum Mollusca; class Gastropoda; order Systellommatophora; family Onchidiidae; genus Peronia; species Peronia verruculata. The sequence goes on from JBCAUA010042502.1 coordinate 7,691, forward strand.
AAGCCAGCGGGATTGTTTTATTATTCGGTACACTGTTGTGTCAGTCCAGGACCGGAGACACCTCAGTCAGGACAGGAACCATAGCACTCCACCAGTGATGACCTGGAGCTATCTTTAAAAATGCCCCTTGGTAAGCATCCTGTCACAGTCAACTATCTCTAATGGATTTGCCTTTTCGGCGCCACAATTTCATCTTATGCTGGATTTGAAGCTAAGATTAGTGTTTAAGGTAAGGTTAGGGTCCTCAAGAGACCAGTTTTAGTGCTTTTTCGTTTCTTCCCACCCCCACTTTTATAGGCCTAGATTTATTCTAATACCAAATAATAGAACAACCCTGATGACTTAACCTGCTGGGACCCTCGACCAGCGCAAGTCCACCCTAATGCTAACATGTAATGTAGGTCAAACGAGCGGGTGACGGTCCTCCCTAACGCTAACATGTATGAGACCCTCGGAAGAAGGTTAAGCCAGCGGGGTTGTTCTGTTATAATTATTTGGTATATATATATAGATCTAAATCTATACGGATCCTGGGGTAACAAACGAAAAAGCGCAGATAGATCTAGATTCTGGTGTCAGCAGGGACTTTAATCAGTGATTGTCAAGATTTCCGTGTTAAATTCCGATACTTGTTTATGTAGAGAAAGCTGGCGCTTTTTTGTTAATGTTTGTTACCCCAGGTTCAGTATGTACCAAATAATAGAACAACCCCGCTGGCTTAACCTGCTGGGACCCTCGACCAGCGCAAGTCCACCCTAACGCTAACATATAGGTCCGACAAGCAGGTGATGGTCCTCCCTAACGATAACGTGTATGAGACCCTCGACCAGTCGGAATTTAACGCAGAAATCTTGACAATCGCCCTTTAATCTTCTAAACAACATCAACTGTTTGTCAGTTTGCTTAAATATTTATAAGCTGTGATAAGGACAGTTCACAAAGGAATGCCCATCAGCTTGTATTAGACTATAGATTGAGTAGCGTCTGACATACGTTGTGACAGAAACTTTGAATGTCTCGCTCGACTCTATTGGGAATTTGGCTGTGAACTTTACAGGAGACTATCTTGGCCGATTATAGGGGGATCTCTACATCTAGACTTCTAATAAAATACACAGCCTAATATTTAAACATCCATATAAACTGGATGCCAACCTACTACAATGTTCAAAGTAAATTAATAAACCTGGCACTTATTGAAAGGTGCAGGCTATCCCGTTTTCCTCATGGATGCCGCCATTTTTCACTGAACCGGAAGAAGTACCGGTGTACGAATGTGGCATATTAAAAAGTTACAAAGGTAAGATATCGGAACAATGTATAGACTTGAGGAATACTAGGGCTAGGCTAAGGAAAGTCCCTACTTTTAATTTATATCTTAGTTGCATTTGACATTTCTTCCACTGAAATATGCTCTCCTATTTGATCTTATATTGTAAGAAGGCCTGACTGCTGTATCTGAATGTCAGATGCCCTTCAGGTCTACTTATGCATTTTTAGTCTAAATATTGGCACTAACATTAAATGACTTATTTCTTTTTGATCTACAAACAGACAATTTGTATGCAGAAATCTGATATCCTTCCCGCGTCGTCATACGTCGCATAGGGCCATCACAATCTTTTTTACCATTCTGATCTCCTCTGGTCTGTCTCAGCCAGTTTTCCCAAGCTCTCTATTCCTGTCTGTTTGGCTTGTCCCATGATACTTCTCATGTATGCAGTAGCAAGCTATGATTTAATATTATTAGGCATAGGTGCTGTAGCAAATAAACGGCATCAATATTTTTGTATTCACCGTTAACACTCTCGACGGATTAGTCTCATCCACTGTGGTCTCATCAGGAGAACCAGCCGAGTCACTGTGAACGGCTGTTGTTTTTTAGTGTTTGCATTTCTGCTGTCTGTTGTTTATATATTATTTTCTGTAGCCTTTTGGTCCTAAGAAAGTAACATTATCTCAGTTTTAAACAGTACGTTTCCAGTTAGTGAGAAGAAACTTTTGGGTAGAATTTTGGAATTTGGAAATTTTGCCAGTACAGTGATGTCCCCGCCCACTCTTCATCCGTTGCTTAATTGCAACTAATTTTAACGTGCATAACGAATACACAGGACCTCTGAAATTTATACACTTTATTCATTGATATACTTAACTAATTTAGTACATCAATGGCTTTATCCGAGAAGTTTAGAAGTGGGGTGTCCCTACCTAACAAATCGAGGGACCGTTGAACCATTAAAAAAAAAAAAAAATGCAGACGGACTTTAATCTCTCCCACCCTCTTGTGGGATTTGAGCAAGCAATGCTTTCAAACTGTTATCGAGAGGCAGGCGCCTAACATCTCAGCCATAGTGTCCCCCCCCCCCCCTCCGTCTCTGTTGGGTGTAAGGAAGAGAAAGAATGAAGAGGGTTAGGGTGGGAACGGGGGGGGGGACGAAGGGGCAATGAAACGAAAAAAATAAAGAGGACAGAAAGAGAGAGAGAAAGACGAAAAGAGAACAAAAGACAGATAGAATGAAGAAATGAAAGAAAGAAAGAAAGAAAGAAAGAAAGAAAGAAAGAAAGAAAAAGAAAGAAAGAAAAGAAAGAAAGAAAGAGAGAAAGAAAGAAGGCTAGGAAGGCAAGAAAGAGAGAAAGACAGAACGACAGAAAGAAGGAAAGAATGACAGACAAAAAGACCGAAAGGAAGAAAGGAAAGAAAAAAAGGAAGAAGGAGAGAAGAATAAAGTTAAAGAGTAAAGACTGGAAAGAGATACACCGTAGGAAGAGGTCAGGGTAATGTGCAGGGCAGGGCAGGGCAGGGCAGGGCAGCAGATTCTAATCCTGAACAAGCTCTCGGAAAGCTGATCCTGAGAGTCTGGGGATGACAGGCTCTCCTTCACTTCTGTAGGGATACTGACTCTGAGGGGGGGGGGAGGGGGGCAATGCTGATTGAGAGGTAAGAGTTGTTGTTTTTTTGGGGGGCGGAGGGGGGTGAAAAGGGGTATGTTCTTCTCAGTAGCCCCGAGTTGCATGGTTGAGGATACCTTAAAAAATCTGTTAGCTGTTTTAACATGAGAAAGGAGAGTCAGTATTCAGGCTCTAAATGCAGATCAATCCTGTATCAACCAAAAGGCTATTCTGAGCCACAGATCACAGAGGGTTAATTTTACTGCACACTGCATGTGACAGAAGCCTGGTGTTCAATGTAAGGAGCGCCCATTGGACACGTCATGTCGGCCCCAGCGTTCTACGATGTCTTCCAAAGTGTATCAATACTGCAACCGATTACAGAGCCAGCACAGAACCGCTTTGTTTATTTAACCATGGATATGTTACTATCGCTTAATTTTGTTAGCTGTGAGAATCCTTGTATTTCAAAATAAGATAAGAGAAGACATGTATGGATATGCTCGTATTTTTGCTCATCAGAGATCTACTCAACCGCCAAAAATACCCAGCCTCTGTCAATTTGAAAAACATCTGAGCTAAAAGTTAAAATAGACAGAATTAAAGACTACCACACTGAATTCACTTCTTACTGTTAATACCGTAATTAAGACTGTTACCTATTTCAACACGTAAAAATAAGTTAGAAGAAAAACATGAAACGAAACACTGCACTCAGAGACTAAACTTCTTTTGAACGGCCTAAATACGAGTAGGCCTAACATGATATTCTGCAGGAAGCAGCTCGTAAGAAGAGGAAAGAACAATAAGTTCACACTGATAGTTTTGTTGAGGAGAGTTAACCCGAAATGAAAGACAGGTGGAATGAGTTAGCGAAAACCTTGTATGTTTGTTCTTCAGTCACCTGCTTACTCATTAGGTGTTGTACTTGCTGCTGTTGTTTTTTTCTCATTTTCGCCAACACTCAAAGCAGATCAGTGTTTGCCACTGGTTACTGTTGAACACAGAGTGACGGGACGATCAGGGTTAATTAATCATCTGTGTCCTCTCTAAAATGGCACTTAAAAGGAACTTTAATTATGGCCTATCAATGTTTGACTGATATAACCTAACATTCGGAAGCCTGGAGCCTTATACGAGCCCTTGTGGGAAAGAGGTAACTTTTAATAAATTACTCGTGGTGTCGTTGGACTATGACATAAATAGTGTTTATTGCATAAATAGAGAACTGTGGGATTGGTCTGCATCACACACACACACACACACACACACACACACACACACACACACACACACACACACACACACACACACACA
>JBCAUA010042513.1:0-11896 GCA_038406235.1 Peronia verruculata
ACTTGAAAAAAAAAAAAAAAAATACTATTCTTCTCTCCATGGCGCGTGCGCGCGCGCGCGTGTGTGTGTGTGTGTGTGTGTTTTCTTTTACTAGCGTTCTGCTTACATCTTTTTTTTTAAAATTATCCTCCCCACCGCCTATCATTATCAGGGCTTCCATAAGGTCACCTCCCGGTTCTTTAAGACCATTATGACGTATTTATATCCTTCTCTGTCAAAACTAAGGGTCATGGCTATTGTCCACACCCGTGCTCTAAAGCAGCAGCAAATGAAAGAATTTACTATTTATAGGACATGAAAACTTGTTTTCGATTTTGAAGGACCCGGTGATCGCCTATCTGATAACCTGTGTTATCGTGAGTTTATTTCGTTTCAGAGCGGTGAGGCAGAGCACATCTTTGGTATTAGTGCTAAAAACGTTCATAGAAGCGGTCACAATGTCATAAAACAAGTGTCTTATGTACCCTTTACCTGTATCTGTCAAATAGCCATGATCTACCACCGCACATAGTGACCAAAGTGAGCCAAAACTGGTTGACAGTAGGGCGGGAATGACCATGGGCCAAATGTTATAATGGACATATCCACTTGTTTAAAAAACACTCTTGCTATGTTAAGAGAAAGCAACAAACCAAAACAGAAAAAAAAACGAAGGGAGGGGGGGGGGGGGCCAAAGAACATATGTCAGGACCCCGCCATCCCCCTGCCGCCACTTAAATCAGACTAGCCATAGGGCACATAAGATGCTTGAGCCAAAAGAGAGAAACAATGTATCCACCGTGTAGCCTACATGTAACACCACTGGTCAGGCAGATCTTGGAACTACAATGCTAAAAATAAATTATCAAAACACCCATTGTTGTTTTTACGTACAAAGATGAGAGATGAAACTGAGATCAATATGTGCTGTAATTCCTTCTGTTGAAGTCAACACAGCCGATTTAATTTCATAGAATATTGGCGATACTTGCTAAAAAAAAAAAAAAAATCAAGTCAACTGAAGGTCAACTGAAGCGAGTTTAACTCAAATATAAGCGGCTGTAGAACAAATACATTTCATGCCAATCTACTTTTTAGGTAGAAATATGTTGTCAGGGTCACGAGGATTGGCTTCATCGTCATTGCAAATTCATACACTGGCCAGAAAAAATGACAACACACACAGACACACTCACAACACCCTTACACACAATCATGAAATACGCACATGGTCCTTGAACAGAAATATTCTTCCTAACACATTACATACTGGTACTATACAAACACATAACTACATGATGATATTCATCACTGCACGGCAACAACAAAATCTGTAAAGAATTGTTTTTCCACTGCAGCTAAAACTACTGAACACGGTGTTGCCTTTCCAAGGAAGAATTTATGCGATTAAAAAAAAAAAAAACAACACACACACACAAAAACAAAACAAAAAAAAACAGCAACGGCTATTCTATTTTAATGTCCCAATCTAAACAGGAAAGAAGAAGAGGGAGCAGACAAAAGAAGAAATGGGACGACAACATAACAGAGTGGACGGGTTTAGAGCTTAAGGACACTTTGAGAAAAGCAGAGAACAACGAGGAACGGAGGAAGCTGGTTATAAGATCTTCTGAGGCGCCCGAGAGGACAACTGGTTTACAGGAGCAGTGATGCTGATGATGAATCTAAAGAAATTAAAGTGTTAAATAGTTTTCCTTCATCCCACCCCCAAAACAGGAAGGACATCAAAAATATATATATATATATAAAAAAAAAAGAAAGATTAAAAGAAATATATAAATATAATGTACATTAATTTTTTAAAAATTAAAAAAAAAAAGACAGTTTTTCAAAGTTCCTACTTTACATCACCGTATTTTGACTGCACACACGACAATGAAATACCTGTCTAATGAGATGTTTGTAATAGGATAATTATTAACATTTTTTTTTCTTTCTTTCTTTCTCTTTGAGTTTTCTTAACACATTTTTTACAATAAAGTTTACCGAAGGCGTTGACATTCCTGCTAATCATGACTCATATTTTAAAATCAAATCCCTTTGAGAGTTTAAGGGGTGATACATCATAAAGCAAATTACATCGGTTTGTTAGAAGCCAGTCATGTGTAGCGAGGCAGTGTTTGCCTCAAGCTGAAAAGCGAGTTCTGCACAAAAACACTTTTTGGACACAAGGCTGGCTATATAATATCATTATTAAAAACCAAAATGAAGAAATAAATCTATACTATAGATCTGCAAACAAACCAACAATAGGCTTATGGACTCGAAAATTGCGGAATGGATCCATATAAAATTTTAGCATACAGAATTGTTTCATATGGATTCCTGTTTCTATGTACAAAAACCCGTAAAAAGCGTATTATTACTATCATTTTTGCGTTATTCTTAAAATGAGGTAAAGATTGAATGATAAATTAGCGAGGGTGGTTTGTCCGAATTATACGTTCGATAGAAAAACGAGTTCAAAACACTTTTCTTTCGAGTAACACTCAGTTTCCTCAACCAAAATATGACCATCGACGTGCGCACGTTTGCCAAACACTTCAAGTCGCTGGGCTATAATTTTAGAAATTCTCACACAGAGGCCGTGGGTTCTCTAGTAGAAGTAAATAAAATTTATGAATAATACCCCGCTACACATAAATAGATAAATAAATCAATAAATAGATAACTAAATAAATCAAGAGACAAAACGTAAACAATCACATGTATCTCGCTTTTAGGGTCAGGTTTTATCAATCTCCTCTGTTGGTCGTCAATAAACATATAGACTGAAATGCCCTATTCAATTTCTGGGTATGTTGTATTTTCTTGGTCTCAAGTGTAGCTGTCCATGCGGACATTTTCCATGCGTGTATCATTTTATGTTTATGTCGTCTGTAGATAATATGTTATTCTTTGTCATAAGTATGTATACTGTATTGATGTATATATGTATGTGTGTTGGTCTGTCTGTCTGTCTCTCTGTCTGTCTGTCTGTATATGTATGTGTGTATGTATGTATGCATGTATGTATGTAGTATGTATGTAAGTAAGTATGTATGTATGTATGTATGTATGTATGCATGCATGTACATATCGATGGATTGGTGGATTGTTGGATGGATATATGTATTATGTACGAGTAAATGTGTTTATGTGTGGGTGTGTGTGTGTATGTGGTTATCATTCCCAGTACTATTTAAATTATGTTCTTTTACGCACTGTTTTTCTTTGTTTACTCACCGCCTTTCTTCACCGTCCTCTCAGTCGTATAACAGTTAAGAGAGGTCCAAATCCATAATCGTTTCTTCATCACATGCTTTCAAAACATTTCCCAATACCTTTATTACTCCTCGCACTGGATCAAATAGGCCATTTTCAGAACGGAACTTTGAGTACTTAAATGTAAGCCCTACCGATACATGCCATGGAGTACAGGGATAATCGTTCTCCCTTTCTTTTGTTCTTTCTCTCTGTCTGTCCCTTCCTTTATTTCTTTTTATCTTTCTTCTTCTTTTTTGTTCTGCCCTTCTTTCTCTCTCGTTCTATCTTTCTTACTTTCTTTCTTGGACAAGCACAACCACATAGATATCAACTGTAACCAAGACCACAACAGCAAAATCAGCAAAGCTAACAACATCAAAACTAACAACAACAAAATGAGTAACAATAACTTCTATCACATTAACATCGATAACATTGAAAATTACAAGGATAAGAACCATGCCTATCTCTCAACAACAAGATTATCCTGGAAACAACAAAATCAACACTGCAAATATCCAAAGAACAACAGCATTTTTAATCAAACGCTTGTCATGAGCAAGAACAAAATAAAATGAATTATAGCCAATGACACAAATTGAGTCACAACGCTTTAATATTATCGAGTCAAATTGACAACGTGTCAAATGAGAAAAAAAAAAAGAAAAAGAAGTTTGAGCTTTACATTCTCTCTTTTAGATTTAGCAAACAAAGTGTCATTTTTTTAAAAAGAGTTTTGTGATGTAACAGATCATTTAATACTGTGCAAAGTTGTATTCCTGCATCTACTCCAAAAAGAGAACTGGGTGCCTGTCACGAACATTCTGGGTGTTGACGTTAAATGGGTGTTGGTCGTGACGTTGTAAGTGGCGATCAGGCGGTGGATACAGATGAGGCGCACACAATGGTGAAGAAATAACGACAGGAATTTCCAATGTTGAAACAAAGCAGTATTTATTGCAGGCGCTTGAGGATAATACACACTTCAGGGCAGCCGTCTAATTCCACTATCACTCATGGCTCTCTGTGCGAGCCCTTATATATAAATGCTAGCCCGTCCAGAGATCTCTCTCCCTCTCCAGCATTCTCCACAGGCATCTAGTCGATGCCATAGCATTCTCTCCTAGTCCTATCCGGTACAAACAAAAATAAAATTGTGACGCACTACGCACACACGAGATCCACACCATTCTGCACAAAATGCGTAGAGAGCATCCCACAAACGTTCGATGGCACAATATCTCCACGGACCGGCGTATGCACACATATTTGCTTAGGCTCAGTGTATACAATGACGATCTCTTACAACGCACACACGTGTAGCTAACATAATAATATATTTAACCATGATTCGTTACAGTACCATTATAGATATATTACCCAACTCAATACCATAACGTCCAAGCGATGAAATCATCCACTTCACTAAATGGCCTCACAAAATTCAGGGGAATGTACCAGCAACGACCCAACAACAGTCAAAAACATTGAAAGGAAAGTGTATCACAGGAACAGTTTCACAATAGATTTGTTCCGACTGAGCAAAAGACTGGAAATCCCCGTCTAATTTCAGTAGAGGGGTACAAACACTCTAAACTGCTCACTGCCATTGACATATAGAAAAACACAGAAAATATGCACGAGAGCGGTGAGAATTATTGTTCTCGGATCTCGTGGTGAGTGTTCCAATTTTAGCAGAGGGGTACAAACACTCCGGCTGGGATTTCCTGGTTTTTGCTAGGTCGAATATGAACTTTTAAGGTCACGCTAGTGAAAGCAACACAGTTTCAGTCGACCTTTGGACGTTTGTTTTCAACAACAGAAATTTACGCCCAGACATCACAGCTATTATTTAATTAATTGAAACAGCAATATCATTAATTGATTGTCGCATGGGTAAATGTTATAGAAATAAAATTAAAAAAGCATGCCCAACTATTGATAGATATTGATCAAATTGTAAAATAATCATCTTTATATGTGGCAACTTGGGTAATGTCTATTAAAGATATACTATTGAGCTGAAAAAAAAATAAGATTACATAATGTCGAATGTAAACTGTTTTCCTGACAATTTTTAGCATAAGTTTCATCCCTGGCTGGTACAAAATATGAAAGCAGCGATGTAGATATTGCAGCTGAATGGCATAAAAATTATAACCAAATATAATTCCAGTGCATATTCCGCATTTAGTTTTTCTCTGTACAAGTATCTTAAAAGAAAGTAAATACAAATAAAAACACAAACAAAGCAAACGTGAAGAGTTACCACAGCAAACAGAACAATTTAATAATAAAATTATGACAAAACGGAGAGGGGTGAGGAAGGGAGAAGGGGGAAGGGTGGAAGGGACACAACATCAGACAGACAGACAGACAGACAGACAAACAGACAGACAGATAGAAGCCTATTGACCATGTACATTGCCTCAATCAGCAAAAGCATATCCATCAGACTTTAACTCTAGCAGTAACAAACGAAAGTATAGGAATATCAGGTTTCTGTATGGTGGCACAACACTAATGTTTCAGAGACGAGACAAGGTATAGCAAGGAATAATATAAATGAGTACTGTGTAGCTCTTAGAGTGTTCACTTTGGAAAGCAGTTCCACCCAATGCTTGATATGATGAATCAGTGTTTGACGAGATCAGCCTGACACTTGTTTCATGTCAGCGATACCATGCTGACACTACTTTAACTAAAAATGGAGTTCGACACCTATCCGGAAATCGGGAACATGCATGAGGAGCGTACAGTGTATAAGTATTAAGTTGCTATTTTCTCTCATCGCTCTCTTTTCTTAACTCTTCCGTAAGCTATTATTAAATTTATATATTTATTTATAACAGTGGTCTAAATGCTGTATTCAGTCCCTAGGGAACTGACTCTTTGCCCACCAGCGGGACAATACCTACGTTTGAGATATCTCTTCACATGTTTGGAAATAGTACTGCTATAGATCGTTGACTTATGACGTGTCGCTTCCGCGTCCGCCCCACATTCCATTGTTTACATTTCAAATACGGAAGTAAATCACTTATGACGTTTCGCTTCCGCATCCGCCCACCAAAAATTCGCATCCAAATACGGAAGTAAACACGAACGTGGAAAGGATCTATACTGTTCAAGAGCATTCTCCAAATCTACCTGCCGATGTTAATGACTGCTCTCCAAATCTGAGAACTACAGCATTAAACTACAGTTCCAATGCATATTTAGACAAAGACCGCTCAGCATATAAGGCAACTCACTTTCGGGCCTGTAAAAGTCTCCAATAGCATAAACCAGTAATCAGAAACTGTAAAAAGGAATTTGCAAAAATGATGAAAAAGATGAAAATGATGCGAAAAAGACCTAACTAGTATGAAAGTAATACACAAGACAATGATTCCATCATGGAAACTGCAGCCAATAGAAACAGATGTCAGCATAGCATTGTATATAAGTAAGAAAAAAAAACAAAAAAACAATGGCAATAAAAACAAAAATTGAAGAAAGCAGGAACCAATCCATTTATGGTTTTACAGACGGTTCAAAAACGAAGGAAATAAAAATAGGAAAGGGTGTACTTCTTAGAATCAATAACAGCAATAGAAAATAGACTAAGTAATAAAGCATCTATATAATAATATACAACAGAAATAACAGCAATCACAACAGCCATAGACAATTCTGGACAAACAGTGCTCTTATTTATTATTTTTATTAATAAAAATCTAATGATAATAACAGACTCTATGGCCACTATCAAAGGACTAGACAGCTGGAAGAAAACAGATATATAAAAAAAAAAAAGATATAAAAGAAGAAATACTAAAAGCTAACAGAAAACTAAAGAAACAAGACAGAAGAGAAAGAGTGGTATGGGTACCAGCAGACGTGGGAATAGACGGTAATGAGATCGCCGATAGGCTAGCCAAAAACGGTACCCAAAAGGACAACACAGACATAAATGTGGGCCTCAGCAAAGGAGAAGTGAAAAATATGATAAGAGAAAAGATTATAAAATATTGGCAAGATCAATGGGAAACGGACCATAAAAACGACTAGGCCTGTACACGGCAGTATTACTCAGAAGCCAGGTTAAAACCACAAACACAGAGCAAAAATACAAACCCAATTATACAGAAGATAGTAAGAGGAAGAATATGAGCTCCAAAACTACCACCAGATAAAATTACATTTAATACGTGCAGGAAAAACTAATACAGTGGTTCACATAATGCTAGAATGTCCCAACTATAGGGCTGAAAGAGAAAACCTATTAAAGCTCATGACGACCAGGGAAGAAGACCACACCCTGCATAACATCTTTAAACTAAAACCGGGCGAGAAGCGTAGGCAGATACTCAAGGAAACTCTGGCAAAGATGCCAATATAACAAATGAAAACAACTAGAAATACGAACCTTCGCCAAAAAGGATGAAGCAATACTGCTAGGTCGGAGATAAACCGACTAAGTAAACAGGGGCAAAAAACAGAAAAAATAAAACGAGAATTAAGGGGAGGGGATGAAGGAATAAATAACTTGGAAACAGGAGAGAGAGAGGAGGGGGAACAGGGAAGGAGGTAGATTAAGAGGAAATCCACGCCGGCAGTAAAATACCAACAACAACAAAGACAAACGAGTAGTGGGCGGTGGGAGGGAGGAGGGAGTAAAAAAGAAAAGAAAAGAACACCGAAAGAACTCGATGAATTTCCAGGGGTCTCTTCTGGACGGTGACTCTAGACCCTGCCGACATGGAAATCCGCTGGCGACGGATTGCGGCGACTCCTGACACACACCAGGCCAGGATATGCAGATAATTTGGAGAATTAAAAGGCCTTTACAATTACGAGGAAAAATGATTGGAGAGTTCCTCCACATTCAAGTCCCTCCTTCCCCACCCCATCACTGAATGGCACCTCAAAGTCCTCTTCAACATCGGCATCATCAAGTAGAACAAAAAGCAATACATTAATATAGACAAAACAATCTGTACAACAGCAGTGACGGGTTCCTTATTACTCATCATTTGCCAGTTTTTTCACTGCACTACCAATCTTTCCAATCACCAACTTCACAGCCTCGGCAGTTTTTTCTTCCTCTGTCAGCTCAGGCTGATAGTAATGATGATGCTCATGTATCTGCGGTTTTGAGGTCTGTTTCTTTGGTCTCGGGCGATTTGGTTTCTGCACGGGGACAGGTGGCGGCGGTGGTGGCTGCTCTGGTGGTGGTGGGACCATTGATGAAGGTGCCGAAAATGGCATGCTGCTCGCAGATTGATAAGATTTTTCAAACACAGACGACGGTCCTGTACCAGGATGCGGGTATTGCAACAGTGGCTGCTTCTGTACCAGGGGTGTTTGTTGTTGTTGTTGTTGCTGTTGTTGAGGTTGGCGCTGCTGAAAGAACGATTGTTCTTTCGCTTCCTGCCTCTTCATTTTCTTCAACTGGTTCTTCGACAAGACAGGTGGCGTAGCCTGTTGATCGGTTGCATCTTTCTTGTCTCCCTTTGCCAAGTCAGAGCCTTTGCCCAGTACAGCCCTGGCCGACAATGCAGCCATGATTTTACTTTGATTCTGGCCCATTGATTTCGTCACTGAGTTCCTGACCTCATTCAGTTTCACAGTGACGTCAGTGATGATCTCTTGGCGAATCTGACTGAGTTCATCTTTCCTAACTAGCACCTCGTCTTCCAGCTTGGCATTCACTGACTTCAGGATGTCTTGCTGCGCCTGGGCAAGCAGGCTTTTTATCTGTAGTTTATCTTCCTCCATCTTGTTGAGAACTGTACTCCTCATTTCCAGGAAAGCTTCCTGAAGTTGACACTGTTTCTTCATCAGATCCTCCAATCTGATATCTGAGGAGCAAGAACAGTTTATATTAGTCATAAGGAATAGATTATGTTTTCTTTCACATGGAAAGATGCTCATCTGTAAGCCAGCTGTCTCAGACAGACCAACGTGGTGACAGACAGACAGGCAGGAATGCTCCACACAACCGCTCGCTAAACCCTCACGTGAAAAAAAAAATCTATGGATTGTATTAAAGTGCTCTGACCCACAAAATACGTTCATGCTCGTGGGTATACACACTCACGCCCACAAACCACACACACATATATAAACACAATGAAGCCAATGTTCTCATCACACCTTAAATTTAAAAGACCACTATCCCAATGTCAGAAGTTAAATGGTTACTTGTCACCAAATAAAAATGAACATTTGGAACACTTTTTTTCACTCAAAACCAGCTCTGAGTTCTTTTGAACATTTGAAATACTCACTTGATATTGGCAAATTTCTTCTATCTTCCTTTAAATGTATAACAGCTATTTGCCTTTAATGGCACCCATCAATTGAAAATTGAAACTGTTCAACCAACTATTTGTTGGGAGTGTCATACAATATGATAAAGCTGCCAATACAACCAGAGCAGAAAAGTAATTTGTTTAAAATGGAAAAAAGGGCACGCAAGAGAACAAGTCAGAACAAGCTGAATGTCCCTTCATAAGAGGGCAACTGGCCAGCAGAGAGAAGGTGAGATGGCCCGAGAGGTTTATGGACAATGAAGATTAGACAGGTGAGAAGAGAGATCGTTTATAAACCATTGCAGTATAAAAGATACGTTCTGGCATAAAAAGAAATGGAGAACCATTAAGTCTTAATGCCAGCCTGCAACGCTCTTGATAGTTATGATGACTATTATCACATTGAATAAAGAGGGAAATGGTTGTACAGTCGGACAAGGAACGATGTTGTAACAACTTCTTCTATGAACATTTCTCACTTTGCTTACTTGTACCTCATGGTTACCGTAATGCTCTGTCGCATCGGAACTTGCAACAAGATAAATGCACATAAAGGAACATGTATTATGTCCGGCTTCAACTCTCATTACAACTGTTATAATCAGGGCTGCATAGACCAAACGTTGATTTCTGCTCTCTTCTTTTATCCAACCCATAGATATCCATAAATGGCCATTTCCAAATAATTAATGACAAGCTCTTAAAATATTCTTAGACCTCTCTGTACAAAGTAAATATCTTTTAATTTTGTCAGAAGCACCACCTGATATGTCTCACTTCGACCCATTCTGACTCCTGGGACTCTTCAGAAACCCCCAACTTCTTTATGGAGGTATTTCGGGGTTCGTAACAAGTCCAAGGGAACATTGCTTATACACAAAATGGGTTTACATTGCTAAAGCAACATAACCACCTCCTCGAGGTGGAATAACGCAATAGAACGAAAGGATTGCAAGCGCGTGTCTGAATACTCGTCATTTGCCAAGAGCTAACTGCCATGTGCAGAGTGTAATCGACAATCGCTTAGCCATATAACCAGCATTGAAAGACATCCGTTTTTGGTTCACCTGTCTTATTTTCCAAAATTATCCTCTGCATCACATCACTGGTGAAATTGAACCCCAGTATTCCTCCCCGCTAGGAGATATGCATTTTATGGTAGATCTTTATGCTTTGACGGAGGCTGGAAGCTGCTGAAATGTGGCTCCTCAAAAGAACGATGGTAATATCATGGACAGAGACTGAGAGAGAAGAAAGTACAATGAAGTTATATCGTCAGTGGCAGGATATGAAAGATACCTTATAAAGACCATATGAAATAAGCAACTGAAATTCCTCGGACACGTCTACATCTGCAGGAGGAATGGACTAGAAAAAAAAAACAGATACTATGTTAAAAGATCCAAGGGAAGAGAAGCAGAGCACGGGAAGCAGTGGAAAAAAAATTATATTGACAGCCTTAACAGATAGCCTAGGCCATAAAGAATGAAATGAGCAATGCCGAGATGATACAATATGGCGAGCTGACAACAGAAGGGCCTGGGAAGCCATGGTCGTCCATGTCTGCTCTAGACCTGGAACCTAAAGAGAGAGATATGCTTGGATAACTCATCTACGTACTTCAAAATGGCAGCTTGAAATAAATATTTGCTTTTTTCTTTCGCTTGAAGAATCAGTCACCCAAAGACTTTATCCCCATCCAATCCATCCAACGAATTTCACATGTGCACAGTGCAAATTAGTGCATAACAAATGTTCAGAATCAGTTTTGTCCAATTCTGAAACAGATGTCTATCTTAGAAGCCTTATATTCATCGCATGGGTAGTTCTTTATCCAAGCAATCCATTTTAAGTTTAGGTAAGACTATCATAACAGATTCTGATCCGGTACGAAACTAATGGGAGGGCCATACTCCTGTCGTCATTGTTCGTTGCTTGTCAGCCCTAAGGTTTACTTACCCTGTGTACTGGCCATGCCAGGAGTGACAGAGACACTGCTAGTGCCCTGCAATAAAACACGGACAACGTTAGTGGATTATAAAAGAATGGTACCATATGGTGATAATGATGATGATGATATCCTATCTACATTTTAAATGCTCACTTTGTTGCCTTGAGGAAGAAGCAATTTGGTTTGAACATTTGGCAGAGGATTTTAACTTCAGTATCAAGTTCTTTGTATATGTTCTTTGCTCCCTTTTTTAAAATTGTTTGATTGGCTGCCGGTTGGACAGTTTTTTTGTTTTTTTTATTATTTTATAGATGATGATGATGATGATGGTGATTTACATTTTATATGTTTTCATTATTGCCCTGACGAAGAGCCAAGCGGGCTCGAAAATTTGGCAGAT
>JBCAUA010042545.1:0-11895 GCA_038406235.1 Peronia verruculata
GACCTGTCACATCATATAAACAAAGCCACATGTGAGCGATGCTGCCTCGGTCATGTGACCGATCTCGAAATACCTCAGGCCGCGGGTAGATACGTTTTCTACTTTAGTGGATATCGCTCACTCAGAGCTGGACAAGCGCTCTACTGCCTATGAATACTCAAACTTAACTTCAACCCTAACCCTAGCCCAGCGTTAGTCTAAAACTATGGTGTATCTATCCAAGTCCTCAGTCTTTCTTGTAGATCCGCCAGTGATAGGTGGATACTTCAGTGCTTAAGAATTTACTCTCTACAGAATTTATTCAGTTTCCTAACGTGTCTGAAAGCCTGTCCTGTCAAAGACTGTCCAATACGATGTACTAAAACTGATTTTTTTTCTTCTAAACACCAAATACCGTGATGATTAAAGTCCTCATCTCATAGTCACGTCTACGACCAAACCATCGGTCAAACTCAATAAAATTTAACAAAATATCGTTCAAATCCTGACACGTCGACAGCATTACATTTAGTAAATTTTCTAGAGTTGAGATAGATAAATAAATGAACTGAATTAAATAACGTTGATCAATTCATTCTCTATCGTTGGTTGTAATCATTACAGAATCACACTGACCTGAAGGATATACCAAAAGTTCAGGATCAGAAGTCAGGGATTTTGACGTCAAGTGTTTATGAGGTTACGACTAATTTCACGAACTTTAGTTCTCAGTGAGCAAAGTGTTCGGCAAACAGACGCACGAAAGAAGCCAGCCACGAACTTTACCGTATCGCTCAGAAGAAGAGGCTCGCTCAGTAAACTCTTCCATCTTATTGTTTACGTCTCCAGCTCTGTCTCCCGAGAACGTGCATTAAATTCTCCCATTTATGCAGAAATCTGACTAATGGAAAATACAGAAGTACTGAGTACAGAGCACTTAGTATATAAGGCCTAACAGAGAGATTACTGTTCAACCTAACATTAGCGCAGAAATCCTGTTAAGTCATTATGCAGAGAATTATATATAAGCCTGGGCAAACATTACTACACGTACATAAGTAACTGATAGTCAGTTTATACAGGCTAATCATTTTATACAATTTGTAAATGAAATTACATTACATTACAACAACTCGGTATAACCATAAATTCATCCCCTTAAAAAAGTCACGTTTATTTATTCACACTCAGTGAAACTAGAATGACTGCTCTACATATCTGATCAAAGTGAACATTACTTTGAAACCAGCAACAATAGCTCATGTTCGACTAGATCTGAACCCCAAAAACCTGAAAATCCCAGCAGGAGTGTTTGTACCCTCTGCTAAAAATAGAACACTCACTGATGTTTGTCACCGCTCCACCATAGATCCGACAACAGTTGTCAACGGTCCCGTGCATTTTCTATGTTTTCCTATGTCAATGACGGTGAACAGTTTAGAGTACCGCCCCCCCCCCTACTAAAATTAGACGGGAGATTCCCAACCGTTCGCTTGGTCGGAACAAATCTATTCGATTTATTGAACGATACATTAGTTATGGCAGTGGACGAGGAGATAAAAGACACCAAAGGGCTCAAATGAGACATTTTTTTTTTGTTGTTGTTACTTTAAGCCATGGATCACGTTTAGTGAGAAGTTAAATCCAGCCACGAGCACTTTTCAGTCAAAAGTGTTGCACATTGTCAGGTTTAACATAAACATGGCCTTCTGCGCTGATATTATGTCGTCCAGGCGTCGACTTCAGATAACATTTTAATAAACAAGAAAACAACGGAGAAGCACAAGCAATCACAAAGAAAATGCACACCAAAACGGGTCTAGAAATGGACTACCTTTTCATCTCTCCATCTGAAACAAAAGCAACAACTAAAAACTAGCTCTGTAATCACAACAGTGCGCAAAGATAAGAAGCTCACTCAAGCAACCGTGGGGCGAAACGGATGTTCCTTTCAAAGCCATGCGTCGAGAAATCTTCTGCACGACTGAGCCCGCTCGTTCGCGCGTTCTGATCCTGAAGTTTGGAGACAGTGGCCCAGGGGCTAAATCTAAACTGCAGGGCGCGATCAATGTCGAGCAGGCCGGGTGCCAGCAGCGCTTTCCTCCAGATATAATGTAATGTATGTTCACGTCTTGGCTGGTCAAATAGGCGAGCAATCATTAGCCGCCACGACAATGTCTGACCTGCCACAAGGCATTGTTTGACAGTGTAATGTATACACTTGTCTGTTATTATCGATAAAGCGAACAGGACTTTTTAGTTGTTGGTAAAATAATTAGGAGAATTTTCGTGTGTGTGTGTTCATGTCAGACGGACTTCCAGAATGCGGGCTGTAAATGAATAAGCCTCTGTGTTGACATGCTTCACGTTGAAGAAAGCGTGTCATCCAGTGCATTATTAACGTAATGCTCTACTGGTGTACTAACTAGTGGGACCTTCTGTGGGACAGTCATGCAACTTATTCGTCCTATAACGCTCCAAACTGGATGGACGAAACATAATAGTGAAGTCTGTTCTGTTGCTCCCCCCCCCCCCTCTCTCTCTCTCGATATGTATGTGTGTGTGTGTCTTCTTATTATCTATTATTTATTTATTTATGTACACATCTTTGTTGTAATACATTCTTTCTTTCTTTCTTCTTTCTTTTCCTCTCCCTCTTTATCGTCTTCATTTTTAAAAAAATGTTTTATCTTTCTCTCATGTTCACGGCGAACAAACCAGCCACGCGCACTAAACAAAGAGAGAGAGAGAGAGAGAGAGAGAGAGAGAGAGAGAGAGAGAGAGAAAAAAAAAAGTGTAGAATACTTTATCAGTCGAATTAAAACTGTTAAGGCAGATAGCATTTAGATTCCAAGTTCGCCTCCAAGTTCGATAACATCTGAAGAGACTTGAACCACTCTATGTACGGTATTCGGCAACCGATGTGCACTGCAATAGCAGTTCCAAAAGGCAGATGAAGGACATGGTTCGTTGTTCAAATGATGTCAAAGCTTGCACAAAGATAACTGTGTGAGCTAACGTATGCAGTCTCTTCAACACGGATCTTCAGGCTGTCGAAATACTTATCTTCTCGAAGACTGGCTAAATATACAATTCAGTATACTATTCTAGGTGAGATATTTCGAGATCGGTCACATTATGATCGAGATATTTCGCGCACGCGCGGGTTTATGCATGCTCTGAGCATGACAGACAGCCCTTGACCAATGATGAGCATTCAGGATACTCACACCATAGACTATAAACAAAGCAATGTGTGAGCAATGTTTCCTCAGTCATTTGACTGATCTTGAAATAACTCACTACTTTCTCCATGACATACATACAATAAGGTCAGAAAGTATGAATTCGATTTACTATTTAAGACTAGATCTAGCGATATCGCCCTGGGAGTTTTGTCATCCGTGGAATATGATTTAATATCGTTGTAGGACCCCCCCCCCCCCTGATATTCCAGGTGTCTCTGCTGACATTGTCAGATTAAACAATGACTGGTGCTTTCCATTGTCACTGTTTTATCACCATTCTTTCTGTATGGTATAAACAACTCTCTCTCTCTCTCTCGCATTGTATATGTATTATATAACACATAAGCACACACTCTCTTTTCTCTCTCTCTCTCTCTTTCTCTTTATCCCTCATTGTATATGTATTATATGACACACGAATACACACTCTCTCTTTTCTCTGTCTCTCTCTCTCTCTCTCTGCCAGTCTTTTCAACACGTATACAATCTCCCCCGGTCAGTCTTCATGTTCCACTCCCTGTCTCACACACATGCTCTGTCACAATTATCACTCATTTGCTATCCCATTCACTCACTCAGCCCATTAAAACATTTCTCTGTCCACTCCTCAGTCTATTCACAGACTACTGATCTCTCCACACGACTATCTTGTCATATCACATTAAGACCAGTCACAGAATATCAAATCAAAACCTGCTGGACCTGCAGACTCTACAGACAATACTGGCGTACTTTGATAGACTAAAAAAAAAAAAAATCTTTCATGGCGCAGTCAAATTATTTCCCAATCTATTCGATACAACTCTGAAAAAATATGTAAAAAACAACCGAGAATATTACTTTATGCTTTGAAACCTGCATTTCTTCAAGTTATTCTCCAAAAACTGCATTTCCTCGGTCCATTCTCTAAAAACAGCAATTTGTCCAGTGTGTTTTAAAGGACATGTTGCTAAACCAAATTGTGATCTCCAAGAACCAATAGCGGTCTCAGCACAAAGCCGTTTTGTCAAAGGAGAGCACGTTACAACGGCGTTGACGCTTTGATTCAGTGAGACATGAAGATAAAAGAATACGAACATAACAGGAGAAAGAGCTAAGAAATGAGGCACAAACCATTGTCGCTCTATCAATGACCCGACATTACTGCCGTGGAGCCGTTCCCTTTCTCAACCCTAATCTCGCCTCAAGAAAAGCATTCGAACAGAGATTTGCCTTACCACTTCTCAAAAACGCTATAAATCAACTGATATCAATTTACCAATGAAGCAAGAATCGTCTCCATTTTCTGCTTGACAGGAACAGAAAGAGGCATATAAATCGTGACTTGTCTGAAAACGCCAATGCCCTAGAATAGCCTTCCTTATCAAGCATTGATCAAAACTACGCCCGGCAAATTCTTTCGCTTATAAACAGGGGCGGAAAAATAACAAAATAAATCCTTTTCAATCGATCTGACTCATTGGAAAGAGCTTGAATGTGTGGGTGATGAAATCAGAGAGGTACCCTGTGACAAGGAGTCGCTGTAGAGGTTTTGAAAATTAAAATAATAATAATAAAAAGAAAGACCCTTGCAAAAGAGGATACCTGCAATTAACTAGATATCTATAAGTATAGAGTATCTTCACCATTATGCAGAACTATCTATCAGAGACCCGCTGACATTGATTCAAGACAAAATGGGCAAACAAATCTTGAAAAGGGGTCAAGAGTGTTCGCGAATATCGATCGCCTAGCATGTGTTTTTTGTATCGAGGTAAAACCGCCAACAAAACTCTCAACGGAACAATTGAGCATAGAATATTGAATATTTTAAACGTTTCTATTAGAATTGATTTAATGGTCTATCGATTGCACTGAACTGCAAACATACGTTTTCATTATCACGAATACAAAGATGCTATTCCCATTTTGATTGTCCGGCTATTTTTCTCTTTCAATGAATTGATATAATTTAATTCGATTCTTAAAAAAAAAAAAATCGTATTTTTTTCCCTATTCAAATTCACTATGTTACTCTAAAAGGAACAAAACTATTGAAGGATATAACAGAATTTCTTTTTTCTGGCTTTAGCAAAAAGGATCGCGTGTGATAGATTCTTATTCTTCAGAAACATCGCTATAGACTGACATAGTGGAGAACTTCCGAGGCAAATCATTTTAATGTGTAGGCAGACTTCTTCTTCTTCTTCTTCATGTGCCAGGTCTGTTGCAGACATCGGCGATCATGGCCTTCTATACCTCTCTGTTGTCAGTTCTCCTGATGAGTTCACTGTTGGGGGATTCTTTTCTTGTTGCGTAACTATTCAGACTGTCTGTGTATTTTGTGCGTGGCCTTCCACTGCCTTTGGTTCCACAAATTTTTCCACATAATAGATTTTTTTCCATAAGGCAAACTAAATCGAGAAATTAATTTCAAGGGCAATTTAGACTAAATAATAGACCCTTACAGTATAGGAATGGAGACTGGCACAATAAACATTGGAAAGAGTTTTCGTAACAGATTTCTCGTGTTCAGTAATACAGGCTGACAGGACTGGTTTTAACACAGAGAAAAGAAGAACTGTGTATATTTACAGCTGTTGCTGAGCAGCACATCGGAAAGAGCTATTGTGATAGGATATAATTCTTTAAGAAGTTCTACTCCACAGCCGTCGCAAAAAAATAATGTAGCAGATTTTATAGATTACATTGAACCGATAGAGTAAAGTCTTTGCATAACATCCATAAATGCACGTAGAATTATAAAAGTCAGAGACTTTTCATCTAAAATCCAATTGGAAGCGTTTTAATTAAGGAAGAGCCCAACAGTTAATCATGAAAGTCATAAATCTTTGAAATATAAATTGGCATTTCTTGGAGTGTTTCTGCACATTTCACAGGCAATTTGCCTCGCCCTTGGCATGCAAAGTGTTAATGCATACCCGTCAAGTTTGAGACACTCTGTTCTATAGCTGCCTGATTCAAAGAAGGGATTCTTACAGTAACAAAGTAAAGACCGGCACAATAAATATTTTAAGTATACTTATCGAGCCAGTTTCTTTCCGTTCAGCGGTGTAGACTCACATGATTGATTCTTATCGGACAGCTATACCGTTGTTACGTCTCATTCCTACATAAAAACAAGCCCTCTTATCATATTTTACATTTTAGTACACCAAGAAGAGATCGTACAGCTAAAATAAAACGCTAGCATCAGGGTCAGGATTTCCAATGAACTGACAGTGCACCGTTTGGACTGCCAACCAGCTTACTTCTTTTGCCAAAGTATAATAATGCATTGTCAAGAAAAGACACGCTCAAACGTATTTTTTTCTGTTGTTGTCTGAAACATAAGTTGTGGAAAATTTTGAAGAATTCATCATGTAATGACCATATGATGAAAATTGTCTTGTTCTCACTGGGATAATTTCTTCATAATTTTACTGCAGCATCAGATAAAAAACAGGCATCGGTGATTGTGACGTAAAAGTAATTGTCGTTTGTTGTTCTTAAGCCTTTCAATCCTTAGAAAGTAGAATTACCTCGGCTTTTTAGAAGTTGTCAATTTTTGCTGAGAAATTTTTGTGGGTAGAAATTTGGAATTTTTGCCCAGACAGCGGTACTCAACCTACTCTTCCATCGATTTTCAACTGCCAAGGGTTCTTTAACGTGCGTAACGTACACACGGGACGTCCGAAATATACTTACCCTTATCTGAGAAGGCTAGACGTCGTGCTTCCCTACCCAAGGAAACCAGGGGACCGTTGAGTCACTGAAGAAAAGTGGGTTTTCGATTTTCGTATCCTTCTATCCCCCGATGCAGAACCCGCGAGTCGATCCCGGCCTGTTTTCTCCATGAGCAGACGCCATATCGCAGAACTACTGCGCCCCCCCCCCCTTCCCCTTTCAAGTGATGAGAACAAGAGGTGCCTTTTATATAGACCGTCTAATTTTTTATTTTTTTTTACTGAGAAAGTTAGGACAGTGTGGGGAAGGTGTGACGCCACTTTGCATGGGCCCTCTTTACGCAAAACGCCTGGCCTTTTTGTACAATCATATTCATAAATTTGATGACCTGATGATTCATTTGCTTGTCCCATTCATGGAAAATAGAGAAGACAATGTCGCATTTTTGACACGTAGATACATTGGATCAAATTCGACTTCATAACAGACATCATCAGACAATTCTTCTCAATCGTCAAGAAAGTAACACATGTGAGGAAACTTCTTGGAGGCGGTGGGATGAATTCATATCCTGACCGTTCTTAATATTTAAGCTCCTTTTAAAACATCGTGTGATTTAATTATTTTGTTTTTTGTTCATGTTCATCATTACCATTATCACCACCACCACCTTAATGGGCCGTCATCACTAATTCAGGCTAGGGATCAGAAACCGCATATCTCCTCCATTACCCATTTTAAATTAGACAAGTCGCAAGCTCAGTTCTTTGTTGTCCTATCTCCATTTTGGGCGATTTGGAGATATATATGTCATGTGAAAAAGGGATAGTAAATCTACCCTATACTGTAGTCATTTCACCGACCACTTGCCCAAACAGGTAGATTTTAAAAATCATTTTGTCCTATCTCCTATGTACAAAAACAGTTGCTAAACACAACTCATCAATTTTCTCAAAATGTTTAAAATGGAGATAGGGCAACAGAGAACTGAGTTCACGACTGGTGGGCACAAATTTTAGCCGATCACTAAGTGGGAGGATATCAATGAGTGCACGTCCAATCTAGCCTGTGATTCATTGTTTGCACTCTTTATCAGAATTCTGACAAGTCCTCGTGATATTCACGTAAACGGCCATTTTCTGCATGACACAGAGTCATGAGGAAGAGACACTGGGAGAGACCCAGACAGGAGAAAAAGAGCAAAAAGATCGGAGGAGGGAGGCCAAAGGAGGCGGAGATGGAGGGGGGGGCGGGGGGCGGAAGGAACAAGAGTAAGAGAGAGAAAAAAAAAAGGAATTTAGTTGGGGGGGGGGGTGGGGGTCGAAGTGGAAATGAATGGAATAAGTGGAGGTCAAGGACAGGGAACACGACGAGGTGAGAGTAAGGAAGGACTGGAGAAAGAAGCACAGAAGAAAGAATGGGACTGAGAAAGGAAGACATGGATGGGGTGAGGAAGAACGAAGAGAGGAGGCTAGAACATGTCATTCGTGCTCTGACTGAACGTTTGCCGTCTACGGACGCCATGAGAAATCTAAGGTCATGCCATAGATATAGATCTAAGTGTATTTGTGTGTATTATTAGTATATTAGTGTACTATTTACTATGTCTATGGGTCACACCGCCTTATCAGCTCCCCCTCCTCCCTCCTCTTCCCAAAGACAATGCTGAGAGTATCCTTTGATGAAACATCTGTCACCACATGTACTGCTGGACTAAAAGATAAGTCCTTCTTTGAAACATGCCAGTCAGAGCGGTAGACGGTAAACGTTTACGTCATGACTAACATAAACAACGCACCTTATGGCTGTGGATATCCCGTAAACTGAAGCCCGTTCATTCACCGGTACACCAAACCACCACTGCTACTGCTACTACTACTACTACTACTACTACTACTACTTTAAAAGAGAGAGAGAGAGAGAACTGCAATAAACGATATTAATATTACTGCACTTGGGCTAAGCACATTAAAAAAAAGCGCGCCGGGGGGGGGGGGGGGTGTCTAAAAAAAGACTGGAAAACAGTCAGACGAGACAACACACAGGCTTTGTCGGAGACATGACAGTGGACAGGTATACAAGCTGACTGACAGACAGGGGACAGATGAATCGTCTGGCATGCGAACTGACAAGCACCCAGACGTGACTGACATGTAGATGTAACGGATGTTCTTTTCACCACTGCACCGTGAACACAGCTTTAGTAGAAGACAGGAACAGACTTGTAGGGTATGTAAAGAAAGAAAGAAAGAAAGAAAGAAAGAAAGAAAGAAAGAATAAATGCATATCTCCACACGTCCATTATGGTAATCAAACATTCAATTTATTGTCAATATGGGCAGCACGGCACCATTGCATGTACAGGTGATGGGTGGACATTATGACACAATTTCGACATAATAATAATAATAATAAAGGAAAAGATAAAATTTGAATAATCATAAAGGTAAATTTCTTATATCAGTCAAAGAAAGAGAGACAGACAGACAGAGAAAGAGAGAGAGAGAGAGATGAAAAGTCACATTTCATGAGCCACAGTGAGTCGTGTGAGCAGGGGCGAGAGAAGGGAGGAAGGAAGACGTTGAAGAAAGTGGGACGGAAAAAGATGAGACGGCAGTCATGTCACAGTACATAATGAGGTATTTCGAGATCGATCACATGACCGAGGCAACATCGCTCACATGTGGCTTTGTTTATATGATGTGACAGGTCTGAAAGCTCATCATTGGTCAAGATGTGTCTGCCATGCGCAGAGCAAGTAAACAAATCAGCGTGTGAGCGAAAATCCTCGGTCATGTGATTTTTCTCGAAATACCTCATTGTGTAGGACGAGAATGAACCAATGTTGCACTTATTTCAGCTAAAGCCAGACACAAATCTATCATGAGTAAAACAGAATGAGAACGTCTTGGTTTGATGGCAAAAGGACAGAGCAGTGAGACTCCACGGGAAGTTGTCTAGAGGCAATACGTACATCCTGATATTGGACTGAGAAAGACCAAGACAGATGTGGGAAGATAAATATAAAAGGGAGGAAACAAGTGGTCTGGGCCTACACGAAATGAGGTCAGAAACACGGCCTATAAGTAGTTGTTCTCTTGTCTCAAAAGAGCCCCTGGTGTAATAAATAAGCCAAACTGGATCTAGTATACATCATGCTATGCTGCTAACAAAAAAAAAAAAAAAAACGATGACATAAAAACAACGATAAAACAGAGAAAAACAAGAAAGAAGGGGAAGACGGGGTGTACGACCCGTTAAGACAAAGGACAAGGGAGTCAGCGTGAGAAAAAGTGGAGAAGACAAGGCCCCAGAATACTGTCAAGTGATAAGGCAGACGAGCCTTCACCGCGCCCCGAGAAGGAAATGCCTCTCATTTTTCTGGGTGGTAAAACACCGCCGAGGAATCAATACAAGGGAGCAAGGAGTGTTGGCTGAGGGAGCGAAGCCGGGAGGCCAGGCTTCCGTCAGCGGTCGGCCGCTGGCCCCGGCAATGTTGGACGTATGAAGTACCTCTGTGAGAATGGCATTGCGGACAGCGGTTATGCAAACACGTGAGAGGGGCAAATGTTGATATGAAGCGACTCGCGGGATAAGTAGATCAGCTTAAAAAAAAAATTCATGCAGATAGATAGAAAGATAGATAGATAGATAGATAGATAGATAGATAGATAGATAGATAGATAGATAGATGGATGGATGGATGGATGGATGGATGGATGGATGGATGGATGGATTGATGGATGGACACTGTTTATGTCGTGGTGTCAAAGACAGATGTGGTGCTATCTTTCCCCAGATGTGCTGTCACCACTTTACTATCCTCCATGGCAGGAGGGATTGTAGGTACTGTAGTCAGGTATGTAAAAATGGCATCCAACTTCTAAAAACTTCTTTTGTCTTTCTTGTTCTTGAAAAGTCCATATTCCTTCCCATTGTTCCAAGAGCAGATTAAAAGCGGCTAACGTGCTCTTGCATAGTCTTTCACCAATGTCACACCTATTAGGGAGCTGGGCAAATAGATATATGTTTGCTGTGAGGTGCGAAATTTCACACCGTTCCTAATGATTATATGCTTTATGTAAGATTATGTAGCAATCCCATATTTCTATTCTTAACCACTTCGCAGTTTGTGTTATTCTATCATTCAGTACAATTATATATCTGTTCCATGTCTGCTACAGTGATTAATTAAAAAAATAATAAATAAATTTAAAAAAAAAAATGTATTCCAATCCAGTAATTTGTGGCGTAATTTGATGACTCATCACCACGGTCACGGGTGCTTTGCCCTTTACAGGGGGTGCGGGTCATGAAAATAAGGTCTTGGGACTAAAAATTAATATCAAAAATGGGGTTTTCCTATTTTTACACACTTTGAACTCTTCTAATACCAGAAAAATAATGAATAGGACCAGAAACATATGCTTTATGCCCCAAAACGGCACCAATACCACCCCACTAAATGACTGTATAGAGACATTATGAAAATTCAATTACTTTTTTATTTCTCCACCAATTGCCTTCAAATTTGGAATATACATTCCCCATTGCATGGGTTGAGATAAAATGCATCGCTTTTTCTGCATTTCTTTTCCGTTTCTGAAGGAAAATTGGATATTTGTTGGAAAATTGCGAAAAAGTTACATCCGTCCATATACATATTTCAAAAATTTATTAAAAATATTCTATGACATATAACAACAATAACAACAACAACAAATAATAATAATAATAATAAAAATAAAAATAAAATAAAGTAAAATAAAAATAATAATATTCATGTACAAATTTCACATATTTCCATTCAATACACTAGGAGCCTTAGCATTAGGCTTTAAATAATAGCTAATTTTCAAAAAACAAAATCCAATATGGCGGCGCTGTCATGGCAACCGGAGGCAAAACAATTTTTTTTTCACACTCTTCCTCTAATTTGGACATGCTGAATGTGAATTTGAAGCTTTAAAAAATTCCTAGTCCAAGCATTCGAAAATCACTC
>JBCAUA010042556.1:0-11895 GCA_038406235.1 Peronia verruculata
TTTTCCTGTATCCTCTCTGAGGATAAGGCGTTGCCCACTCTGACTCTGAACTTTCTGGCGGTCAGGAAGTCCTTGATGTAACTGAGCATTGAGCCCTCGATCACCATTAACTGCGCCTTATGCACTGCGGCTTCTCGCCAGCACATATCGTAAGCTCGGTTCCGGGAGTCAGACATGGAATCATTTATAATAGGTATCATGCACAGAGTCGGAGAAACCTAGTGAAATTGTCAGGGCTTTAATGACACAGTTTTAACGTCATCTGATAGTGGGAAATAATATATAGTGATGTCTCTCATTAGAAATCATCACAAAGATGGCACATTAAAGAAATAATATGCACTTTCTATGCATAAGATTTGTGTAGTCAGGGGTTGAAATAATACAATCATTTCATTGTTTGCACACTCTCTCTAAATAATTCTGTACCTGTGTTGCAGTTTTTAAAGGTACCGTACTAGTTACATAAGAACTGAAATAATGATTACATACAGGTTGTTGGTTTCCATGAGATGTTTAGGCTCAGTCCAGGAAGTGAGATTTTAATGATTGTGGTTATTTAAACTTGTTTGTTTGTGTCTTCTCACCTCCACAGATGCTTCTGATTCAAGAGATTTGTGAAAACACTGATCATTAGATTGACATATGAGAGGCTTTGTGACAAACATTTATTTGCACTATGTCTGAATATGAGACTATTCTCAAGCAGATTCGTCCATTTGGTCCCTTTCAAATCAGGACATTTGTGCTGGTATCGCTGTTTGAAACACCCCTGGCATGGGCTATGCTGGTTCCAATATTCACTGCTGCCAATCCAGGCTGTTTCTGCTTGCAGACAGAGAACAATGAAACTACCATTGGCAACAAATCGGTTGATGATGCCTGTGAATGTAATGGGAATGAAAGTGGCTGTAGAGAAATTATGTTCAAGCCAGATTTCACATCAATTGTGACAGAGGTAAATTTTTTATTATACTTAAGAATTGAGAGGAAGCAAGAGATCTTAAATATGGAGACAGTAAAGCACAGTGAAGATGTAGTATTTTTGTTTTTGTTGTTGTTTTTTAAATAGTCAGAATGGATTTTTAGAGCTAAATATTCAGTTGAAATAGTAAAATTGAGTGACATCTTTTTATGTTCATGAGATCAGACATGTCTAGAGACATTTTCTATTAAGCATTTCACTTCAGAAAACCCTTTTCTGATTCTAAGCAGTGAGGGGAAAAAAACGAAAGAAAGAAAGACTTCCAAAACCTGCACAAGTTCATTTCAGCCAAGTCAGTTTTGATATAATAATACTAGGAATGAAATGTAAAGCACTGGCTTAATTGCAAAATTACTCACTGTGTCTCATCCTTGTATCAGATTTGCTTCTTCTACTTTTTTTTTTTTTTTTTTAGTTCTAGACTTGTTTGATTTTTGATTAATAGATGCTCCAGTTCAGCCTGCATGTGTAAAAGTGAAATCCTCAGGATTGTGGTAGCCATCCCAAATGGACTACTAGGTGAACCTACAATGACCAGCCTCTAAGAAATTAGCCTGCTGTTTTACTTAATTTATTGTGTCATTGTAACAGCTATATGAAAATTCAGTTGTAAGTATTGTTCATATTAAAGAAACCTCCCTTCATTATTTTTTTCCTTTCAGTGGTATTTGATATGTGGCCTCAAGTACGTTGGAGATCTGATTACTTCTGTCCAAATGGCTGGGGTGTTGGTGGGTGCACTCATTACTGGCCAGCTAGCTGACATCTTTGGTCGCAAGAAAGTACTGTTTGCTGAATATTTTTTGCTCATTGTTTTCTGGTTTTCAACAGCATTTGCTACCAGCTGGCAGATCTATACTGCCTTGCGATTCATTATTGGAGGCCTTGTTGGTGGTAAGACATTTATATCTGCTGTTCTTTTGCCCTGATATAATGTCTTCCCTCTGCTTCCCTTAAAAAAAAAATTTTTTTTAAAATGGGCAAATTACAAAACTTGAAAGACCTTATAGTGAAAGGTCCTAAACATCTATCAGCCTTTTGAAGATTACAAGGAATATTTTTTTTACTAAACATGATCAGGTGAGCTCTTCAAAATTTCCCAGATTATTCACTAAGCCTTTTTGTGAAATATTGATGTAGCGGATGGTAAAGAAATTGGGAGTAAAATAGAGCAGGTTGTATATTTGAGGAGTGTGGAGGAGCGTTCCTTTTCATTGATTTCCATGCCTGTTTCTGTCTCAATTCAATTGATGTAATAAGGAGTACAACGAACGTAATGACTTTGTTGCCTGAAGAAGAGTCAATTTGATTTGAAAATTTGGCTTTCACTTTCAACATCAAGATGAAGTTGTTTATAAATGTTATTTGCTTTTTTTAATTGTCTAGTTAGTTTGCTGGTTGGACAGTCTTTTTCTATTTTATAGAATGAGTATAATGAGCATACTTTTGATATATCATTGGCAACATCAGTCTATCCCATCAGCCTCTGAATGTATGTGTCATAAGATCTTAATTTAATCTCTTTTGTGTTTTCTCATCACCGTTTTAGAGATTTAATATCTGTGATAGCAAACATTCTGTTGTTAGATTATTGAGCAAGGGGTTTCAGACACAGGATCAGTATTGTTAGCTCAGTAAAAATAGAAGCGATAAAGAGCATTTATGCAGCACTTATTTCCCTACAGTGTGCAAGCTCTGAACTCTTTACAATCTGTTATTATCTCGACAAGCCTAATGAATGTATACAAGGCAGCTGCCTGTTAGTCTAAATCTTATCAGTCTAACAGTGTCATTCACTGTCTATTGTAGGGTACCCATTTTATCCAGAATCGAGTCAGAAAGTGAAAGTAAATTGCCTTTCTCAAGGATAAAATGTCAGGACCAGTCAGCAGTTGAACCAGGAACTTAGATCTTGAGTCCGATGGCCCACGAACTAGTCCGCTGATACCACAGCCTGTATTGACTTGCACACATCACATTTTTGTTATTTGTATTCATTCATTAGAACAAAGATTAGATTTGTATTGTTCACATGAACAAGGAGAATAATTTTTGATAAATATAGACATATTTATGAAGTATCAGATAGAGGACCTTATGGGTCATTTGCTGGCCTTAGGGAAAAGGGTGTTATCTTAAGATTCTTTGTTTCTGCTGACATAGACTTTGGAGCAGTTTTATTACATAATAATATTGTGACTGTCAACACAGTTATCTTGTTTATGCTGAATAAGTTGTGCATTAACTGTGTATCTTCATGCAGTTTGTTCATTTTGACCACAAAAACTGAAACATTGCTTTTATTTTCAGCAGTTATGATAAAAGAATAAAAGTGTTAAACCTGATCTGATGATACTGACTTATTAATCGATTTGACATTGATCTGTAAACATTTTGCTTCTAATCCTGTATTTCTAGGATGAATATTTGGGAATTAAGGTCCTGGATTTGAATTATTTATCCCTTTTTTTTTGTGTGTGTGACAAATGCCAATACCAAAATTTTAATTATTTTGTTCTTCCTGAAAATGCAGGTGGTCTCATTTTCTTTCTTTTGCATAATGTAGTAATTTTGAGGATTAATCTTTTAAAGCTATTTATACCATTGTATTCTATATTATTAATTCATATCAGATTTTGATATTGTAAGGAGCTCTTATTTCATGAAGTTGTTTCACTGGTTTGAATGATCTAATTACTAGGCTGCCTAGTGGTGAACTTTGTACTACCCCTGGAGTTTGTCACACCAGCCTGGAGGACTTTCTGTGGTTGCATTGGTTTCTGGGCAGTTGGCCTGATGACACTGGCCCCATGGGCTTATTTCCTCCGTCACTGGAGAACTCTGAACATTGCA
This sequence comes from Peronia verruculata, assembly GCA_038406235.1. Taxonomy (NCBI): domain Eukaryota; kingdom Metazoa; phylum Mollusca; class Gastropoda; order Systellommatophora; family Onchidiidae; genus Peronia; species Peronia verruculata. Next base: position 3,839 of record JBCAUA010042556.1, read on the forward strand.
ATGTCAGCTTCTAGTCTTGTGCTTTTGCCTCTTTGGTGGTAAAATTTGGTTCCCTTCTTCTGCATGAATTTCTTATTCTGTGTATGTGCCTTTTAGAACAAAAAAAGTCTGATTTAGTCTGTTTTGCAAGCTTTAAAATCAGGAATTATCTCAGGGCAAAATTGCAGGTCAATGTTTATTTTAAGAAACAAAATACATGGCAGATGGTGGTAGACATGTCTTTTAACTCACTTTTTTTTTTTTTTCGTGTATATGTCGATTTGCCGCCATCTGTCTGAGTCAGATTTCTATCTACAGAGATTTAAGAGAGAGCATAGCTTTCAAGCCAACATGGAATCATTAGAAAGAAATCACTTTGTTACTGTGGCCATGTGAAACACATGGAAGATATCTATATCCTCAAAGAAAAAAAATTGTGCTACTTAAAACTGCAAGAACATAAGATTTTGCACTTGTCTGGAATATTTAGCCAAACCAAAGTAAGTGTTATTTGTTCACTCAGTTTGATATTTAAAATAGCAAATAAAAAGTTTAGATATATATATATTCATCTGTAAACATCGTTGTAAAATACTTAAATGAAATTAATGTTTCAGGTTTGTTGATGAAAGCCCTCGGTGGTTATTGAGCAGAGGGCGACTTGAAGAGGCTGAAGAAATCATCATCAGAGCTGCCAATTTCAACAAACGGCCTGTCCCTGATTTAACAAGTTTAGAAGAGATGGTGAAGGTAATTAAGTAACATATTTCGATTGTCTCGGGCACTAACCATCTATGTCCAAAAACACAAATTTTACAGTAGACGCACTGTGCCATGGTTGAGAGCGATCTCCAGCTTAGTTTGATCACATGACAATTTGACTAATTTCTATTGGTCTGATAGCTTAGATATTTTTAGAAATGATGGATCATGTGTTTGTGAGTTATTTTGAGGCATAAAAGTAATGCTTCAAATTCCGGAGTCAGATGATTTGTGCCTGTGACCATTGCTTTGCTTCTCTGTTTCTGCAGTTGTTTTGGCTAGTCATACTATCTACTGTATTGTCATGCAGAGCTTGTTGTTGGTGGCTGGTCAAAAATGGTACTCAAGCATTTGTAGCTATCATAAGTTAAATGATTCAGGAGCTGAGATGTCAAACAGGACAACTATCGCCCCACTTTCATTGGAAAACTGTCATGTAGTTTAGTGCTTTAAGACAGAGACCGGCCAAAGACCGGCTTATGAATGCAGAAGTAAATTGGATGGTGAAAGCCTGTAATTCAGTTGATATTTTACTGATTAGATAGTTCATTACTATGTTGCTGACGAAAATTAAAAATCATTTGTTTTCTGTGGAATTTGGTGATGCTTTTAGAAAAACGTGATTTCAAAAAAAAAAAAAAAAAAATTAGATGAATGTTCATGTGACTGATTTTTGGATTAATGAGGTCGCCTAGTGACATCCAGTTGACTGAAGATTGAATCAGATAGAAAGAGATGAAAAGCAAGAGTTTGGATCTTCAGCTTACAAGACATTATCAGTAACTTTATCAATAACTTAACTCTTACATTGCCACTACTAATTCACTTAAATCACCGTCATTGCCACCATTTTTCACCAAAAAAGTGAAAAATTGACATGGGTTAAAAAAAAAATCACTATTTGAAAACCATTCCACATAGAACATTTCTAAACCACTTGATTGTCTTTCAAACTGTAAATGCTACTCTAAAGGGTTCTCAGTCTCAGAATCTGTCAAATAATCCCAGTTCCATCCATCTCTTAACACCAGTTGGGGTGCCACGCCCTCTCCACATATGTTGACAATCTCTTCTTCTCTCTAGATCTAGAGGTTCGTGACCGCTATTATTACTGTCAGAATCTGGTAGCACTGACTCTCCATTGTAACAACTCCATGAATCGTCACTGTCCCCACCAATATCTTCGCCTGAATTAGAGTCTTGGCGATCTATTTCCCCTCATCACTAGAACCTATAGCTCTGGATTTGCTGTCAATGTAAACAATGCAGAAAATTCACAAAAAATCCACCAAAACTGGCAACAAAGCACTTCAAAAAATTTCTAACGGAAGTTGAAGGTCTTTTGAAGGAAGGGAAGACGCTCTGGAAATGCCAGTGCCTCATACATTTTAATACTCATATGTTTTCTTCTTTCTATTAGAGATTCGACTTAAGCCGAAGGTGGCAAATGGCGACGCATCCGGAAGTTTTCGACAATTGTCGAACTTGGCAATGTACGGGTTAACTCAAACTGTCAATCTGCCAGACTTTGGAGCCAGTACTGCAAACACTATCCTTGTATATGGTAGGCTGTTATACTACAGTCTATAAAGGAGATAAATAGAGCTTCTGCAGCCAACTTTAAGAACCTTTTTTTTATCATTTTTATCTGATTCACCATCTGCATTTTCTTATGTGTTTCAGAGAGAGCAAAAGAAAAAAGATCTCCATAAACAGTATTCATATTGGCATTTGTGCAGTTCACTTCGTCTGTGTGTTAGTACCCTCATATGTATGTTTGGTTGGTAAGTCTTTCTTATTTACCAGTTCTAATTTCAATATTAGTATTATAAAATAAATTTATAACGGATACAAAATAACCCACTTTGCGTTTAATAAGCCAAAATTTTTTTTCATATTTTGATATCCTTTTGTATAACTAATAAACGTATAGTCCGTTCGGGACCACATTCCACCTTGATTAGAATTTTACCATGTAAATGTACCCACCGTGTTCGGCACAATGTAGCCGTTATCGTGCTCATGTGCTGTTTAATCCCAACACAAACAAACAAACAAACCCACTTCGCATTGTCAACCATTTAGTGTCAGTGGAAACAAGCAACTGTCTGAGGTGACAGATGTTATTCTACAAACTAATATGACACTGTTCTGACAGTGGGGCAGGTGAGATTACATATAATATTGAAAGGCACCAATTATTTCTTATGAATGGGTTAGCCATCAGATACCCTCTTGCATTTCGATCATTGTACATCTTGCTTAATATGGTTTTACAAAATATTGGATATTTCTTGTTAGAGTAACAATTTTGGTTGAGGGACTTGCATTTAAGTCTGGACTTTTCTATAAAATTAACCCTACAAATTTGGCTTATAAAGTACACCAGTTTTTTTGTTTTTGTTTTTTGTTTTTCTTTTTTTAAATAAAAAAAAAAAATAAAATGTCATATGGGCAAAATGTTTTCAGATTTACTCATTATTCATGAGAATTAAACATCAGTCAAATGAACTCAAATTTTTCCACAGGTTTGTTTCAAGTGCAGTGTATTATGGTCACAATTTCAACAGCAAAAATCTGGCTGGTGACCGTTATTTAAATGTGTTCATATCTGGACTGGTGGAAATCCCAGCGTTGCTTCTTGTGTTGTACAGCAACAACCACTGGGGCCGGCGGCGGACTGTGTTTGTTCTGATGCTAGTTGCAGGCATGGCCTCTTTTTCTATTCTCATTATTGATCTCTCAGGTAAGGACTGTCACAATTGTGGTGAAGACGTTATGTCTTGCTTCCAGTCAAAATGAGTTGAGTGTTGATTCTCCATCAAACTGAGCTATCGCTATGGCATATCATACACTTTCGTGAGGCAAAAAGTTTTGCGCTTGCTTGACAGTAACCAGAGATGTTGCAAATTGAAGGGACAGAGGGTGATAACTAAGCAGTGGCCAAATTAGGAGAAAAAATGGTGAAAGTGAGCAGTTTAGCTTATAAATCTGTATATTCACCTGACAGCATCCTGATATACTTTATAATCTGCCCATCAGAGCAATATTTTCATAGGAAGAGATTAATATTTCTTCAGTTTCTGCAATATTAAAATGATATCCAACCAACTGTGTTAAACGCAACGGACTTATGACTTTTTTTCAGTGTGTTAATCAACATTTACAAAATCTGGAAAGCTCTTCAGTCATCTGAATACTGCTGGCATCTTTAGAGCTAGTTTCTAATGAAAAGGAGCATTGATTTGATTAATTGTCTTTGCTATATGAGCTATCTCTGTGCACAAAAATGTGCCACATTTATTGCTATAGTGAACAATCTCACAGTGTAACTTATTTTCACAAATACTGGGTGTTGACTGATTCTGCTCTCAGACAGATCGCCAGAGATTTGGAAGTTTGCAAAGCTGAGCTCAGTAGGAAAACTTGTGCTGTATTACCTCATCAAATGATTTTTTTAGAGTTGGCTAGTGATTTTTTTTAAAGTTGATTGAGCATGAATCCATAGGACAGGTCAAAAACAATTTATGAGGTTTGAGTTATAATTTCACATAATTGGGCAAGTTGGAATATTTTACAAAGATATAAATATTCTCTTTTTTTTTTTGTTTTGTTTTCAGTTTGTGCATCATTTTATTTCAAGTTATAATGCTAACAGTGTAGTATCATATGTTATGGTAGCTCTGTTGCTTTGTTCATTTTCTGCCCATGTTTTTTTTTTTTTTTTTCCTTTTTTCCACATATTTTATTTCATGCTGCATAATGGGAAAAGAAATCCATTTACTTTTATGATGTTTTCCTCAATAATTTTGTCACCAAAAATTTCTACATTTCAAATAATTTAAGGTTTGATGGATGTAAAATATGCACTATTGCCACACAAAACAAACCTGTGTAGCCATTTTCAGTTTCTGATAAATCAGGGATTGGCAGGGAAAGAATCAATAGCAATGATTTGCTGCCTTTGTTTTTCCAGTTGGCTTAGATGCGATGTCTGCCCTCACCATAGCCATGGCCATGATTGGAAAGTCATTTATTGCTGGTGGCTGGGCAGCAGTGCAGATATTTAGTGCAGAAACATTCCCCACTGTTATCAGGTAAGTTACGGGGGTATGGGTCCTAAAAATAAGATCTTGGTACTAAAATATCACACATGGGGTTTTCCTATTTTTACACACTTTGAACTCTTATCATACCAGAAAAACAAGGGATGGGGCCAGAAACATATGCTTTATACCCCAAAACGGCATCAGCACAGCACCACTAAATGTGTAGAGAGATTATGAAAATTGAGCTGCGATTTTCTCAATACATATGACTTCTTCACCTTTTTTCCCTAAGGCTTTTTTGTTTCTCAACCAATTGCCGTCAAATTTGGAATATACATCTTCCATAGCATGCATTTTAATAAGATGCATCATTTTTTTAAAAATTTCATTTCCATTTTTTTTAAGGAAAATTGGATATTTGGTAGAAAATTGTGAACAATTTACATCTGTCAACATACTTATTTCTAAAATTTATAAAAAATATTCTATGACATATAAACAAAAAACAAATGCATTTTGTCCTTTACATTTATATTATTCATGTGCAAAATTTCACACAATTCCATTCAATACTCTAGAAGCCTTAGGATTTTGAAAATATCTGATTTCAGTTTGGATGTGCTGAATCCAAATTTCAAGTGTAAAAGAAACCCTAGTTTAAGCATTAGAAAAATCACTCTCAGTGATCTGCTAGGGGTTCATTCAACCTATCTTTATCTAATTTGATAACATTCATATGTTTATGTAGGAATTACACTAATGCCCATCAAATGGTGTTCTTGTACCAGCATAGTACTTTTGACATCAAAAGTTTTGTTTCCACAACTAACTAGTCAATCACAAGTCTTAAATGTATGGATTTACTTTTTGTAGTCAAGCCTTCATCCATAATTTTTACAAATGATAAGGTTCCTTGAAAAAGAAGATGGCAGGCAGAGATTTTCTCCACTAATATATTTCATCTAATTGATGAGGTGGTGTTAGAGGAAGTTGGTTTGCTCAATCTCTAGGTCAGATCTAGATATTAGCTGGCATGTTGTGGTAAATTTAGTCGAAGTGCTTTGTGGCCATGATGTCTAATTCTGTTCAGGCAATGATAATGAAAAGACAGATGAAATATTAAATATGTCAGTCTGTAATCTTTGATGGAGAGATTCATTTACATTTGTTATCAAATGCTGCTGTATTAGAAGCTCCATCTTATTGACTGCGGTATATCATGAGCTATAAGATAATGATGGAACAATTTTATTTTTTCAAGTGAATGATTGCAGTAAACTTCTGCGTAACAAAATAGTCATATAAAAAAGTTTTGCAACACATAGTCACAGATGAAATAACTTTTTACTGGCTCGCACATGCAAAGAGTGCATCCATTCGCAGGGAGATAGCGCTCCATTTACACTGTGTAATTATATGGATACAATAGCTTTTTTATGCACAAATACACTATACAGATATGGCTGTATGCATAGTGATACCTAAGGCAGAGCTCCTCATGGCGATCTCTGCTTCATCTTTTATTTTTATTTAAATTACGATGCCTTGCTTATATATCAAATGACCAAATTAGCTTCATATTCTTTTATTGATATTATATTTATCAATATTCATTACTTTGCTTTTATGTGTAATTTAAACTTGGACACTGTATTACCATAAGGACAGGAAATTATGTAAATTCAATTACTTTTTGTGACAGGAATATCGGGGTTGGAGCTTGTTCCATGGCAGCCAGGATAGGGGGAATTGTGGCTCCACAATTTGTCTTTCTGGTAAGTTTTACTTTTTTTTTAGCATTTGAATGTTTGTGTTTACAATTCACAAGCCTTTTGCAGATACAGTGGAACATGCTTAAACCAAAATTTTAGGGACCGGACATTATTTTGGTTTAAACATATTCCGGTTTATCCAATTTGGTTATACTGATATGGTGGAAATTGTCAGAAGAGAGGAACAAACTCTGGAGGGTTAAATTTCACTAACTAACTATACAGGTCATCTGATACTACCTGGTGCCGTAACATCACGCTGCATCAGACAGCAACACGATGCTTCAGGACATGTTGCCCGCCTTGCCTCGTCAGCACACAGACAATGCACACTTGATTCACTGACACACTTCCCCTGTCCCTCCCCGTCGTCGACCCCTGTTGGTGGCCTCAGGCGTGATGATGAGAGAACGACGTTTCAATACTAATACTAAGCCTGTTTGATTAAGAATAGGTTGCAGGCTTCCATTTAAGTCAAGGTCGTTGTTTTCGATTTGGCCATGTTCACACGGATGTTTCTCACTAGTCCATTAACTCCTTGACTGCCAGGGGTTTTTCCACTGTTGGACTGACCTATTTGACTGACTCACTTTTGGGAATACACCGCCCTCAATTATACAATGGAATTAGACTTAATGTTCAGAAATAATCAATAAGTACTGCATATATACAAAAAGCTAAGATGTTGGACTTCACAAATCTCCAATCTAAATTTAATTTTGATGCAAAAAAAATTTGATTTTCAAGGGAAGAAATAATTACATAGAAAAAATGATTATGCAATCCATCCACAAATGTTCAACTTACACTTGACTGATTTGTGTACCATTTTATTCAATTGACTTGAAATCTCTTCGTCATATCATATATATGCACAGAGCATGTACCAACAATCCACAAAAGTTTCATACAGATCCATTCATAAATAAAAATGCTATGAGGAAAATTCTGACACAGTCAAAAAGTATGAAACACCTCTGTCCTTGACTGTCTAGAAGTATCATATAGACTGCATCAAATGTTACTGTTTGTATTTGAGCATTGTGTGCCTGTGTTGGTCTGGATCTAAATCCATTTCCATCTACAACTTGTGGAGATGGTCTTTTCATAGGTCTTTTCCCATTCTTTGATGTCGATCTAGTGTCACAACTGGCTGACCACGCCCACTTTTGTTCACTTTGTCACTCCAGTTGATGCATAGATCTAACCCTTCATCACTAGATCAAGTGACATTCTGTCACTGTCACTCCTTCTTCACCTTCTTGTGCCCACAAATTTATCATTTCTCCAGCATTTTCAGCATACAAAACATTTAGACACCCAACTACCCTATACCCCGGCTCAATACACATCACAGTACACTCATGAATAGCACACGACTCGCGATAACAAGACACAATGAGGTATTTCGAGATCGGTCACATGACCGAGGCAACATCGCTCACATGTGGTTTTGTTTACATGATGTGACAGGTCTGAAAGCTCATCATTGGTC
>JBCAUA010042567.1:0-11895 GCA_038406235.1 Peronia verruculata
TGAGTAAAGCGTGTGTTACGCATGATGTCTGCCCGTACAGTCTGCACGTGACGCCTGGCTCCCCATCAGTGAAATTATGATTACATCATGAATTTTTTTTGTTCTTTTTTGTTTTGTTTCCTTTGTTGAATTTTTGCTTTTTAAGAATATCACTTTTTTTTTTTTTTTTAAGCAGAACACTTTTTTCCGTCTTCATCTTTTTACATCATGCAGAACCATCATTTTATACCAGGTGTATCATCAGGAGAGGACATCAGTTCCTGCCGGTGGTCACGTTTGGACGAGTCGCCCTCACATCGGGGGCACTGAAGCGTGAACGAAAGTTTTTATGTCTTTTTCGTTTTTGTTTTTTTTTTGTAACTTCATTTCATGCTGTTATGTAACTGTCTTTCAATTAATATCTACATGTCACTGTATGCAGGGCATTAATTCGCCAACCCTAAAAAAGAAAGAGGGAGAGGAAGAGAGAGAGAGAGAGAGAGGAGAGAAAGGCTGTGTAAAGATGGGCTGTACAGGAAAAAGTTGAAGCTCATAGGTTTCATAGATAGATAATTGGTCCTTAAATTGTGCAGGCATGTGACAGGATACCTATTTGCACTTGATGAGTTATTTGTAAACCTGCCTGCACCTGTATGCACGAATGTCTATGTATTTATTTTAAGATATCCCTAATATTATGTAAAGGCAATCATTCGTATCTTCCTGGATTTTCTTTTTTAGTTTTCCTTTTTCCTAAACTGGCAAAAATGTCAAGGACTAACACAGATCTAATTTTTTAAATGTCCTTTAATAGGTGTTCTTTTTTTTTCTCCCTCTCTCTCTCTCTCTCTCTCTCTCTCTCTCCCTCTCTCAATTTCTTGTATAGAAAACACAATTTAATTTCTTTTAATGATCAGATGAATCCGGTTACGATAGTTTCTTTTTTTTTTAAGATGAAAACTTACAAAAAAATGAAAAGAAACAGAAATTTTTACACCTTCCTTATTACTTTCTCAAACTGTCTCAATCCTATAAAATGAGCCAACAAAGAACCATTATTTATGTTCAAATTTCTGAATGAAAAACTTTCATTTTTCTTCCAAAATTCTTTTCTTGTCTCAAGCCTATAAAATAAGCCGTCTATTTTCTTTTCTATTTTTTTTTTTAATGTTTTCAATTATTTCCAGCGAGGTAAGTTATTTCCCTTTTCCTGATACTTGAGCCGTAAGAAAGGAGACGGAAAAATCAATTTTAACCCTAATTTTTAAAAAAAGTGTCAATTTTTTTTTTAAGTAATAACAAAGGTGTGATAAAATGATAATGATCACATGTTGAACACATGGTAAATTTCTCAGAGGTGAGGGGACGGGCTGGGTGGCATTCTGAAACATACTGTTTGCCTAAATAAAAATAATTACGATCTTTGATTTTTCTTTTCTCTTACCAGCCCTGCCTTTTCTGAGTATGAAAATGCTATTAAAAAGTGGATATGTCCATTCTAGCGTGCTTGACCTATGGTCATTCAACGGATCTCCCAGCCTACTGCTAACCATGATTTGGCTCCCTCTGGCTGCTATATGCGGTGGTAGATTATATTTGCTTATGTACAGGCAAAGATTGCATACAACACTTGATTGTGATCTCTTCTAGTATTGTCTTGAGCCCCAATGCCAAGATTGATGACCATTCTAAGGCGAGAAAAACTGTTCATTACTCAGATAATGAGAATATGTCTGGATTTCCAGGTAAAAGGGTGTTAGCCTAGCATAGCTGTTAGAGTACTGGACCGAAATACCAAACGGCACCGGTTCAAATCCCACCAGGAGTTCCTGAGGGAAAAAAGAAAGATGGGTGACGGACATCGGAAGTCATGACCCCGGTGCGTCCGGGGTTCTAGAAGATGTCAAGAAATCAAAGGCCGAACCATTTAATGAAAGAATCCACTCTTCCTCTGAAGACTGTCACCTGTCTCGCTCCACCCGAGGAGTTTTCCTGAGACCCTCAAGAGGGAAAACATGCAGAATAAGAAATGACGATATCGCCATCCATCTCATAAGGGGCTTACCATTACAAATACCCTCTGAGTGGGATCAAAATCAGTTTGAGAAGAAGACCTTACATTCATCAGTTGAGAGAACTTTTAATAACAAAATTATCAGTTCGTGAGAATAAGACCGAACTTTCACTACCTCAAGTCGTAGGAAATCGATCTCAGATGGGCGACGATAATAGAGAGTATTTATACAGCGCTTATTCCCGTACAATACAAGCTCTAAGCGTTTTACAATATTGTAATCTGCAGGGCAAAAACCATACCCTGACTTCAAGGAAAACAATTCTCGTGGAACAAAGGAAACGAGGCTTCAAGGGTATAAATTATGAATGAGAGTAATGGAAACAAAGACCTACAAGGTTCAAAGGAAATGATATACAAAGCAGAAGGGAAACAATACGTTGGCCTGTGAAAGTTTATTGGCACCGTCTATTTGGGCCTATTGGTGCAGCTAGACCTGGTGTCTATTCGGGCCTATATTGATGCATCTCTTTCTCTTTGTCCCTGCGTAAGAAAGTTATTATATCGAGTTAGTAATGTAACGCGTCTAGAATGTTTTCGGATGTGAATTATCATTTCCGAACTTGTATGACATCATCCTTACATATATTAATTGCTTCATTTAGCCAATTTTCTTTTTTTTTTTTTTTAAGTGATTTCCTGCTATTGAGCCCCCTTAAAACAATCTCCTACGAAGGCTCTGGGCTCTCTTCATTTCTTGAGAAAATTTAAGATTCCAGAGGGCAAATTGCTCAAGTCCATTTTGAGAGAATTGAACTTGAAAAGATGCTTTTTTTTTTTTTTGTGCGGTCTCGTGTTATTCTTTTTACTCCTGAGTTACAATTGTATGACGTCTAGGTGCTTGCATCTTATAGTTTGATACTTATTTCTTTCACTGATTTTGTTTTTTGTAATATTTGTTCATTTAGGCTTTCCCAGCGTTGATTCAATATGACCTAGATAGTTTTCGTGCTCAGGCCTTCAGTTACAGTTGTGTGGTCCCCCGCGGGTGGACGGGGTTTATAAGTAGGTTCTCTGTTCCCACCGGCAGGCGCTGTAAACCCACCATCGGGGGGATGTCTCCCATAGAGTGCCATCCTCTATATTCCAGGGAAGACATCTCTTCTCTCTCTCTCCTTGCTCCTGTCTTCTGTCCCGCTTTCTTTCCTTTCTTCTTCTTGGCGTGTAAACGTATCTTACCGTGTTAGGCACAGTTTAGCTGTAACAGTGGCAATGTGCCGTTAAACCCCAACACAAACAAACAAACAAACAAACAATTAGTTGTATGGAGCCAGATTTGTTTCTATGGGAACTAAGTTTTTCTTGAATGCTGTCATAATGTGAGGAATTTGGCACATAAAACAATGTAGCTTCCAAGAATCGACTCGTAATTTCCTTATAGGAATGGAAATGACATTTGCATTGAGACAACTCGGCTCTGAAGACTCGATCTATGAACTTCAGAAGAGAGAGATACCGAAGCATCAATCAAAATAATGTACTTGAAATTAGCAGAAAATAGATTTGTTTCGACCAAGCGAACGGCTGGAAAGCTTCGTCTAATTTTAACAGGAGGGTGTAAACACTGCAAACGATTCGCTTTCATTGACATAGAAAAACACATAAAAATACAGGGGACCGGTGGCCATTGATCTCAGATCTCGTGGTGGAGCGGTGACAAATATCAGTGAGTGTTCTATTTTTAGCAGGAGGGTACAAACACTCGGCTAGGGATTTCCAGGTTTTTGCTTAGTCTAATATGAATTATTAAAAAGTAAACTATAACATGAGTTTCAAAGGAAAGACAACACAGGCATTTGTGAAATTACATATTGAGCTCCATGAAAACTACTGCACACGAGCTTCAAAGCAAATGAACCACAAAGGTTTCGGGGAGAATATTGTTCATACAAGATTCAACAGAAATACAGTACCTGACTGTAAAGAGACAGGAATCTATTTCGAAAGAATTTATTTATAGGAATTTTTTTTCTAAAAAATGATTTTTAAAGGGAAGCAACAATGTTATTGTGTAGATTGCATTTCAATCCCAAGAAAGTAGGGTTATCTCGGCTTTAAGTACGAGCTCAGTTAGGTGGTGAAGACTTTTAGGTAGAAATAGGGAAATTAGAAATGTTGGCCGGACAGCGGCCTCTGGGCTTAACCACGCTACCTCCGTAAATGTTAGAATTGCAAGATAAGGAGATGCACAGCATTGCTTTTCTTTTTAAAAAATTTATTTATTTATTTATTTATTTATTTATTTATTTATTCATTCATTCATTCATTTGTTTATTTATTTATTTATTTATTTATTTATTTATCTATTTACTTATTATTTATTCATTTAGTTATTTATTTTTGTGTTCAACTTTCTGAATGCAAACTTGCATTTTTCTTCTAAACGTTTAGCATTTGTTGACATTTTAAGACTCCAGTGAGAAAACCAAATATGTAACCTTTCTACAAAAGGAGATAACCAGAAATTAAGATTAAGAAGTCTATGATTTTTCACTGTACACCCTTTTCAAAAGTCTCTTTTTAGCGGAATTTACATGTTTTTTTTTTTTTCTGAATTATTGTTTTGGTTAACAAATCTTAGCGATGTGCTTTATAACGTCGAGGCAACAACTCGTTATTCACAAATTTGTGACTTATCTGGTTTTTCATCTGGAGTGTTCATTTCAAATTGAACCTTACTTTTCTTTATTCTTGTTTATTATTTATTTATTTTACTATTTATTTCTTTTTCAGCGCAACTGATCAGATTTTAAATTCCAGGGAAGTAAACGGATTGAAATTAGGTCTTCGAAATATCATAAAATTATCTCCCTTTTTTCCTGACACACAGTTCTTTCCCTTTAAAATTTGGGACATAGGGGAAGAAACTAACTGATCAGCTACCCACAGAAATAACTACATTGTGTGCAGGTGGCACTCTGAAAGCAAGTAATCTTGTGCCTTGTTACAGTGGAGAGTTTCGCAGAATTAGTGGGAAATTATTTTTTGTTTCGCCTTTGTCTGCGAAATTTGTAAGTCATCACTGTAACAGTAGATAACAACAGATGGCATTTATATAGCACCTTTTATTGTACACGACGAATTCTAAGCGCGCTACGAATTATTACCCACAGAAGACCCAAATGGAACATTCATGTATGTTGTCAGTTTCCCCAGGAATCATTGAAAGCGATTGTTTATTGAGCGCTCAACCTTTTACTAATCTACTAATGACATTTCCTATCTAACAATATAAACAACTGATTATTAAAAAAAAACAAAAAAACTACATTACCAAGAATCCGTTATTTCAAAATACCAGAGCTAGATCTGGAGAAGGAAGATACAAAAAAGCTGGCAGAACAAATGACATATCACCTTACCTGTAGCTGCTGTTTTAATGTAAGGTAGGCTTCTCTGTAAAATAATAACTGTGAATGTCTCATCAGGTTTATGGAATAATTATCTGGATTAATAACAAATTACTAATGTGCTTAGTAGATTTGGACGTTGGAAATACCTTAAAGAAGTTACAAAACTTAAACAAATTATGGTGTTATAGTTTCTGGTAAAATTAGAACTCTAAGGTTGATACTGAGGAAAAAAAGGATCATAATATTATAATTTTCTATGAAGCATGTCGGTAGATGACAACTCAATATATCAAATTCACTCAGACTTTACATGGGGTTGAAAGTTCCGCAAAGAGGATGAATGTGCGAGATAGGATTCCTAGTTTTCAGTCCGTGCTTTTGTTGTTGTTGTTGCTCTAGTAGCGTCCATTGCTGTTGTTGTTGTCGTTATGTTGATGGTATCTTTGATCAACTGATCTGAGGCAACATTGAGAGGACAGGAGAGTTTGTAGATTGTTTGTGAAGATACCTTAAGATCCTTCCGCGGAGACACTAGAAAAGTCATGATGATGATAGTGTTTTTTCACTTTGTTTGTTTGTTGTGGGGTTTTTTTGGGGGGGGGGGTGTAAGATTTAAATCATTATACATATACACTTGCCACGTTCTTGGAGATTCTGAAGGTTCTGAAGAAAAACAAAATTCTTTGCAAAAAGTATGGACATACAGATGATTGAATTTTCATTGGTATCACTAAAACATGAACACTTTATTCAAGTCAGACTGCAAAAGTTTTCTGACTTGTTCTATTCATATTTAGCAAAGCAAGTATATACGAAGTTCATCGTTTCTTGGTCCTTTAAGAAAAAGAAATCAATGAACTACACCCTTTCTTGTCACTCAAACCAAGGCCATTTCATAAGTTATGTGTCCTTATTGAGCTGTTCTGCGAGATGAACGTGTCTATAGATGTTCATACAAATCTTGAGTATATAAAAGAACTCTAGAAAATGTCAATATTCGCCCATCTTAAGATTTCCCGACATATGAATTATGTAACTATGAAAAACGATTTGTATTTACCCACGTGAGCATGATGGCTTTAAGAAAACAGAGCTAAATGAAGGATATAAAAAATGTCTTATTGCTGGCTATGATGCTAACATAAAACGCTAAACGGATTAAAGAATTTCTTCTGCTGACTCTGAATTACTTAACATTTTTGATTGCTCAACAAAGAAAAAAAAAACGAGGACAGGGTACACAGAACGCGAAATTTTATCTACACCCCGCCCTACCCTCAGTACATTTAGCGTCATCGTGTAAGAGATTTTTAACATCTCCATTTTACTGACAACAATTGAATAGTGACAGAAGTCACAAAATAATCTATGATGTCAGATGTGTCACCAAGAGTGACACATGCTTTTCCTTCTTCATTTGTAAGAAATGTTTAACATCTCTGTTCTATTGGTAGTCAAACTGACAGGTTATAGTAAGCTATTATGTCAGATATGACACTTGAATAATTTCATGGACGAGACAATTGCTAACAAATACTTTAAAATAGTGTCAATAGTCTATTACTATCAGGCGGTCCCAGTGTAGTAACTAAATGCTCCGACCCAGGGCACTTGAAAAATTCTATATAATATCATCTTATTCTTACTCTGACACTAATCTTCATTCTAAATCTAACCGTTTCCCTTAGCATAACCCTCTTGAGGCCAATGGGAGATCGTTTCGCAGATTATCTGCCCTTTTCAAAAGAGGGATTTGTGTAAGGGGAGATCATTTTGACCAGACTTTTACTTCCCTTTGCCAGACAAAAAATGTGTTGGGCAAACAGTGTAAACAGTTTTTACTGCTTGCCACTCGAAAGACTGACTACCAAAAACATTGATGAAATAAGAACAATAAGAAGAAAGCATTCACTTTACATCATAATCTTTTTGGGAATTTTTCCTGGCGTATGTCTCATGCAAAGGGCTAACAAAAGTTGTTGTTTTGTCTTTTTCCTCTTTGCGCTACTTGTTCTCCCTCTTTTGTTTGTAAAGGGAAGTAATAGGACTGAGCACAACCATCTCCTATTTTTCCTGATGTGGAATCTCTCCCGTCTGGTGGTAAAAGGTTATCCCGAATGAGATCAAAACTCAAGATTTAGAATCTACAATGTCTAATCCTAATGTCCCGAGTCAAATTAAACAATGCCATTTCGTTGGTCGAAAAGAAAAATCTGGCGGCAATAGACCACTGAGTTTATTTGAATGGACCACCTGGTCACAATAGCTGGTGCGTATGTCTATTGTGTAAGACACTGCACAACCTTTTCTGAAATCATCCAAGCAATCATCATATGAGAAAGAACATCAGCTATGCGTCACGAGAAGAAAGAGATCTGTTTCAGCTAATAACTTACAGAGGATAAAAACGAGAAGGTTGGGTTTTAAGAAATGCAAGGAAAGCCTCTGGTGAAGCAATCGAGATTCGTCACACTCGTGAGAAAACGAACTTGAAAGCTCTACTTTACGATTTCATTGAAAAACAAACAAAAATCTGAAATGACCGACATTTGACTATTAACACACACACACACACACACAAACAGAGAGAGAGAGAGAGAGGAGGTCCGAGAATAGCATCAAGCCATCATATTGAACCTGAAAAACTGATCTCATTACTATAATAGGCCACTTGAGGAGCATTCTTTGATAGAAAAGCAGAGCGACGAATGAAAATTGCTTGATCCCTTTTTTTCTTCCTCAGATGTTATGCACCAAGAATCAAAAACCAAGTCAGATCCTGTGAACGCTGCTGATCCTCATGAGAAGGATTGCAGTGCAGAGTGGATTCATTGCAAAGTAGAGGGTCATAGGCGTGTTGCAAATAACAATATGAATAGAGATCGTGTTTATATGACAGATTGTGATTTTCAGCAGCGTGCAAACAGTAGAGCATCTGATATTGCGATTGCAATTCCTAGTGTCTTGCAATACCATTTTGAGTCCTTTTTGTTCTGATGTCTTCACTTTTGAATATCTGTTGTTGAGACAGTGAACTTCAGTGGGAATGTTGATTTTGTGATTCCCAGTACTTCGCAACGGGACGTCAGTCGCTGATATTGTAATTTTTTAATGCCTTACATTACAAGCCAGGGGAAAAAAACGCCAACGTTACATGTTACGCATTTTGAATCAAAATGGAGAAATCTCGAATGAAAAAGAGAAGAGGGTTTAACAATCAAACTTTAAGGTTCAAACAACTAGACATCTGAAAATGTAAAACCCGAGTGACTAGAAAGGCAAAATGATCTTAGGAAAAAAAAATAATTAACTGGAGTTGGTTTCATTCATGGCGGATAACAAAGACCAACACCAACAGACTACAGACATTTACCAAGAGATGTCTCAGAATCATCGTCAACATCAGGTGGCCAGAAGCTGTCTCAGATAGGATGAGACAGGTCCCAGTTGAAACTGGGATAAGGAAGAGGAAATGGCTTTGGATAGGCCACACACTACGAAGGCCTATATCCAACATCACCAGGCAGGCCCTAGACTGGAATCCAGAAGGAAACTGGAAAGTGGGACGACCAAAACAGACTTGGCGTAGAGTATGGACGCTAAAGTGAAGGCCTCTGGAATGACGTGAGCCAAACTAGGGAGAACCGTCCAGAGTCGCGTACGCTGCAGGAGTGTTGACGCGGCCCTATGTTCCTCGTGGAATCAACAGACACAAGAAAAAGAGAAGACATTTGAGGCTGGGCTCTTCAATTTAACGTATCTGATGCTAAGACTGCGATTTTTATTGCCTTGTAATAGGAAATGGGCAGGCCATCTAATGAGAACACAAGAGAAAAGAAGGACAAGGAAATGCACAGAACGGCAGCCAAGAATAGGAAATAGATTGGTGGTACAGTCAAAAGGAAGATGGAGAGACGACGTTGAGAGAATGTCTTGTACAACCTGGGCGAGGAGAGCGAGGGACAAAAGAGGTTGGAAAACATTGTCGGAGGGCTATATCCAGCAGTGGATGAACAACGCCTGGGTGAACAGGTGAAAGGTGAAATAGGAAACCTTGTGTAGACGTTGATGGCTGTATCCTGCTTGTACACGCTACTGACATGGAATCTGGAAGACACGAGGGACGGCTGGAAGACGTCTTTAAGCTTTGTAGCTTTTACCCACCACAATTTCCATGCTCGCATGGCAGGTTAATATTCATGACGTAGTGCTATAACATATACATGAAACTTTGACGAACATCTGTGATTCACAAGCCCCCAAAAAGGAGGGGGGAGGTAAGGCAGGAGTGAGAAAGACTAGGCTTGCAATATCAATCAATGGACAGACATTAACTTTGCAGGGCCATGGGTGATCGCTAATAAAGCCGGAGATTGGTAAAAAAGTGGCCGTGGGCGTCATCAGTGAATGTAGCTAGCACTAAACGCTTGTTTGTTTGTTTGTTTGTGTCGGGATTTAATGACACATCATCACGGTTACGGCTATACTGTGTCAAGCATGGTAAGATACGTTTACACGTCAAGAAGAAGAGAGGAAAGAAAGTGGGACAGAATATAGGAGAAAGGAGAGAGAGAGGAGAGATGTCACCCCTGGAATGTCGAGGATGGCACTTCATGGGAGACATCCCAGCAATGACGGGCTTACACCGCCTGCAGGTGGGAGAAGAGAATCTACTTATAACTCCGAGCCCCTGCAGGGGGACGACTACAGGCGAAGACGGGTAAAGTTATCGCCGTCGCCGATGTATGCGCTTACGATTATTGGTCGCAAGATAGGAAAAACAAAACTCTCTGTTCTTTGTCCACTTCCTCTCTATTTCTCTACGTACCCTTCCTGCACATCAGTGCATATTTATTTGGGAGTACGTCCAATAACAGCAATCTCTAAGTTTCATTTCTCTTGGTCAGGAGTTGCTTCCCTTGGCGAAAATGTCCATTTTATGATTATTGTGATTATTTATATTAATCATCAACGTAGGTGCTGTCAAAGATAATGAGTTATCACATATCATGTCCATGTCTATGTCCACGTCCTGAAATGATGTAATATGGATGTTCAGTATTATTATGATGATGTTTGTGGTCGATTGTAGATATGTCTAAACTATAATTATAACATATGTCAGTATTACCATGTCCAAATCTTTCAGTGGACTCAAATCGAGTTAACTGGTCAGCTATGAGATTTTGTGTGATCACTCTATGACTGGGAAATGAGTTATGATTCCCAACATGTGAGACACATCCATTTCCATGGCCGCTTCTTTTACATTAAACTCACAACTGAAAGAAGGAAACTGACAATATGACCTAGATTCTGAGAGGTTTATGGAGCCAGACCATTCCTTGTAAGAACAGACACTGTCTTTCTGAATAACAGATGATACCCCTTCCACACCAACATCTGCACATAGATGTCCTACTTTTCTGTAGCTGTGAAAAGCGTCTATATATAGATGGTCTTCAAACTTATTATTGTTATTATTATTATTTGTTTCTGACAGCCAACAGCATTTTTTTCTATATCAACATTATGAAGAGTAATTGTACCTACTTCCATATGAAAATAACATAAGTTGTGACTTTGTGACTTTGGTAGCTTGTTTTACGTAGCTTTCTGCTGATTTTTCAAATTGACACAGTTCATTTTGTTTATATACTGTGAGACAGCCGTGGAAAACTCTTTAGCATGGAAAGGGTTAAACGATTCTATTATGTCATATTCTGCTCAAGCTTGGGATAACAGTGTCAGAGATTTTCAACAGAAACATAAAATTATTTCAGAAATTTAAAATTTCACGCATATAAAACATTTCCATCTGAAGTCTATCTGGGAGAGATAAAATTTTCACCATAAGATCTGAAGAGTCTCACAATATGTATTTAAACCGAAACAATGCAGTCTATGACAGGCATAGAAAACGTTTCTCTAGTCCCAAAACATTCAAAAAATTCAAATATACCCCTATTCAAAATCTGACAATAACATTCAAATAGCCTCTGTTTGCTTGCGTTAAACCACTTAGCTGAACTGAGCTAGACGCCTAGACTCTAGTGCACAGAAGGAAGTTCTGTGTCCTAGGGAAATATGTGTCAATATTGCAGCTTTTATCCTGAGCTCAAAGAGAAGCATGGCTGTGCTGGGATGTTGAATAAGCTATTTGGTCAGCACTGCCAAGGGTGGGGTTGGCTAAATTTGATAATGGGTGGTTGAATAGATGATTGGATGGATAGATGAATGGATAAATGGATGGATGGACGGATGGCTGGATAGATGAAGTGAGGTAGGGATAGATTGATGGATGGATGGATGGATGGATGGATGGATAGGTGGATAGATGGATGGATGGATGGATGGATAGATGGATGGAAGAATGGATGGGAGGGTGGGTGGGTGACTGGATGGTTGGAAAGATGGATGGGCGAATGGATGGGTGGGTGGATGGATGGATGGATGGATGGATTGATGGATGGATGGATGGATGGATTG
>JBCAUA010042578.1:7988-25956 GCA_038406235.1 Peronia verruculata
CCCTTCCCCCCCCCTCTCCTCTCCCCCCCCCCCCCCACCAATACTATGTGTTAAGACTGAAATCAGAAAAGCAAAATAGTTAGGCATTATAAATTAGAAAGTAGCTTTGAACCTGTCAATTTAATTATACAGAAAGGTTAAGGGGACTCCTTAGGAATCGCTCTTTGCTCACGAGGTGATGGTGAGTGCTTCACTATGTCACACGGTGAGTGGTGACATGATAGAAACCTAGAAACGCATAGCCGTTACTCATTATGAAATGATGTGTGGAAACCATATGGGGGTCTACCTAGCCTTTTCCTGTCACAAGAAGAGCTCAAGGCTGATATGTAGGGCATCGCCAAGAAAGTGAGCTATTTCTTTGCCCAGACAGCTGACTGTACGCAAGTGAAGGAAGGAACAGAGTACTGCTGAGTTAATAGCAAAAACAGCTGACATTGGTCGTGAGTCAGTGTTGGGAATGGCAGCAATCCGAAGAGGTCAAATAGCTATACTGGATCTGGGTATTTAATCAGTGCTGGGGGATTCGGTGAATAAGAAGAGATTTTCCTCTCGTTCGTATTATCATCTTCGATCGTAACCCACGAATGAACCAAAACGACTAGGTACATGTATGTGTGTATGATGTGCGATCAGTTGTGGTCTGTTCTCTGGCAAATCTACTCACAAGCTGCCTGGCTCAATTTCTCCCTCTTTCTTTTCTTTCTTTTCTAACAGTAGCGAAAATCAAAGGACAGGGGTAAGAATGAAGAGATACAGTGAGAGAGTGAAACATAAAATATGGTGGAAAATGATAGAAAGACTGATATAAAAAAAAAAGAAAAAGGGAGAAAGAAAGAGACTAAAAATTAAGAAACAAAGAGAGAAAGAAGACACCAAACAAGGGGAGAGGGAGAAGAAAGTGAGTGAGAGAGAGAGAGAGAGAGAGAGAGAGAGAGAGAGAGAGAGGGAGAGATAGATAATGTATGGACAAAACATCGCTTAGGCCCACTGCCTTCTTGTAAGGCGTTTACCAGGACACCCACGACGCGTGCCGAAAAGATTCTCATTAGTTCTCCACTCAGGTCTTTTACATTTTGCAAGCGCGAGGTACCAACTCTATCGTTCCTGAATGAGTACAGGAAGGAGTGGGTTGACCTGGGTGAGGATGGTACATACCCTGCCCTCTTCGGACCAGTAGTAAAGAAAGGGCAAGGAGAGGTGGCGGAAGGGTGGGGGGGAGGGGGGGAAGGGGTGAGGAGTAATGAAGTTGACTACTTTCAGAATCTGTCTGCGCGTGCTCGACCCGAGCGATGTATGTGCCGGAGTGAGCCGATGTATGTGCCGGAGTGAGCCGATGAGAGACGTAATATAGTGATGAGGCGTCCATATTTTTGTCTAAAATTTAACCTAAAAATGCATGGCCGGAAACTGGGAAGGTGTGCCACTCTCGTCTCCGAGTTTAAAAAAAAGAAAAAATCAATGACAACAAAAAACTCTGGAATGTCGGGCTGAATACAGGATTAGTGGTAATTATACACTTTTGACAAGGAACTCGAGAGACCAGAGTATGAGAATACCGGAAGTAAAACATGCGCTCCATATAACAAATTAAGCAGGTGACATGAACTAATGGCCAAGTCTTTTAAAACGGACTTACAAAAAATGATACAGACTGCCCTTGGCCCGCCTGCACTCTGTATAACTTCTTGTAACACATATATTTTATATAGTGATCTTTTATGATTCCAAGGCTGCCCTTAATCGGTAATAAGTTTGTACTGTGTATGTGTGGTCAAGCTGTATTGACACCATGTTTTCAAGTTTATTAAAGAACAAATGCCACAATGTAAAGTGGAAGAAACAATTTCCAACATTTGCCCATTGATATACGTTAGCAGCACTGCTGGGGCCTGTCGAGTCTTAGCCTGAGCGATCTCCTTCACACCTTTGTTTTCTCTCAAGATTTCTAACCCTCCCCCCCCCCCGGCCCCCTCCCCACCCCTAACGATCCTCTTTCCAAAATAAACTCTGTTTATGAGAAGTATGACGGAACAGGAAGTTGCTCTCAACTTGTCTGAGAAGAACAAAATTAGCGAGGCAGCTAACGATCCTGTGTCCATCAACGGTGCTGAAAACAAAAACAGCCCGTGCATTTGGTTACACGCCAAAAAAAAAGAAATCCTTTAGCGGAGCCAATAGCCTGATGCTATTTCCTAATTCGCCACGAGCCTCTTACATCGACGCATGGTATTATCTCCTCCATCAGAACAGATTCCACAAAGAGAAAAAGTGCTCAATCATGAAAAGTCAGCAGTCGGTTGGTTGGTGCGATAGGTAACTTATCGCCCCACTGGCGCTAGGAAGATATTTTTGGCAAAGGGAGATGCGTCAAGGGATCAGCTAGATTGAGAGAGCAAGCTTAATTAAATCCCAGCATCATTGACTGTCTCGTCCATGGCGATGAAGAATCATGATATTAGCCTCTAGAACTAATACAATAGTGAAATGTTGCCATGGAGTCTCTGGGCAGGAGCGATAAGTTGAAAAGTTAGCTACTATGCTACTTTTTATCTTCCTTCTTGTTTCTTTCCCTGTTATGCATTCTGCTAATTTACAGTTATCTGAGCACTGGCGATGCATTTAGTACTAAGCAGATTTTATCTTTGTTTTTCTTTCATGTTATGCATAGGACGATATAAACTGTGTAGCCTTGTTGAACTAACAGCATCACCCCCCCCCCCCTCAAGATCGAAATGACCGAATGCAGGAATAGTGATAGTGTTCTTCCATATTTGTTCCTTATGTAATACAGTTTGACTGCAGCGATCGTGTCATCGAAGTATTTGACCATCGGTCAGTGTTTGATGGGGTGCAGAGGAGCGGACTTTCCGCCCATGTTGCTCAGCACCAATCTATAGGCGAACCAGCCGTTTGTAAGAACTAGCAGTGTCTAATGGTTCTGATGAAAATATACATGTAACAAGTTCTCTTACCAGCCTAAAACGCAACGCAATCTAACCTGTGTGTGGTTTTTCTCTCGACAGGGAGCTCAGTGAGTGACATCTGCCAAACAGACACCGAGACACTGACAGCTCAGAGCGGTTACATCATGACACCCAAGTATCCCTCCAACTATTTCAAGAAGGTAAATTTCTTCATATGACACAAACGTGTCTCAACTTATTCTTGCTTTCTGGCTGACCATCGCATACAATGTATCAAACTTCTTCTAATCCTGCCTGGTGGACTAAGCATAAATGGGAATCAAATCATTGATCATCGGGGTTATCATGCATAGCTTGGAGTACAATCCGATACAGCAACATATATTTATTAAAGCTTTTGAAACAACAAATTATAAATGTCCTAATGGGGATCAAAAGCTTGAACGAAAAAAGAAACAAAAAGAAAATCTTTCGGGGATTACTCTATAAATGAATTGTAAGAATTTATTCACATTGAATAAAAAACCAAAATCACTAAAAACCCTTTCGTAGGGCTTCTTGTAATGCAATACATGTATCTGTTTTGCTTTCATTTCTCTTCTCAACAAATGCACATAGGGAAATAAAATCATGATATTCATGCATTTAACTCTTTGTGCTCACTTTGAACTTTTGTGCATATCCAAATTGGCGCTTAGATTTGCAAATGGGGTTTGTAAATCACGGATTTGCACATTTATGTGTCTATTTGGCTATACACATGAAATAAAAGTGAACATCCAGAGTCAGAGGGTTAATGACGTGGAGAAATAACAGTTTGATCTTCATAGCCAGAGAAAGTTGAAGGTTTTTCAACATAAATTAATTTTGCAGTCACCTGTCCAAAGCCACAATCTTTACGTTGCGTTGATAAGCCTTTCAATCTCCTACGGATGGTTATCTCACCAGTTTAAGATAAGAGATTTTGATTTCTCCTCCTAGGGTGTTTGCACTACGACCATCATCGCCCAGCCCTCCCAGAAGATCAACCTGCACATCATAGACATGGACCTGGAGTCTCAGGGCAAGTCGGACTGCACCGACCTCCTCTACTTCAACGACAAGCTGCGCAGCATCACCCTCTGCAGCCAGCGCAGCAACTACAGCTACAATATGCACTCCAACTACCTGCGCATCGAGCTGCAGTCCACCAGCAACGGACTCAGCAAGGGCTTCTGGCTGTATTATGAAGGTATGGCATAGGAGGAGGGCTTGGTGGGTTTATCGTGGTCATGGGATAAGGCGTCTGCTCCTTAGCGAAAAAATTACATGCAGGTTCAAAATTGTAATCCGACGGGGTAATGGAAAAGATTCCAAAATTGGACCCTGCATTTTAAATTTTTTAAATATTTTTTATT
This sequence comes from Peronia verruculata, assembly GCA_038406235.1. Lineage (NCBI taxonomy): Eukaryota > Metazoa > Mollusca > Gastropoda > Systellommatophora > Onchidiidae > Peronia > Peronia verruculata. The sequence continues at coordinate 12,313 of JBCAUA010042578.1, forward strand.
TTTTTCTGTTGTAGACCTGCAAGTTTTCAGACAATCATCAGAATTCCGACAATCTGCTTAAAAGTGTATTCAGAAGGGTTAAATTTTAAACCCCTCCCCTATATGTGCAAACGCATTGAAAATGCTGTTACTTCGGTCAGTGAAAAAAGTTCAGACAATCTTGTAAGGGGCCTCTTACAGGTCTACTCCAGGCAGGGACTCGGTTGCCTTGCTAGAAGTGGCTTGGGATAAAATTAATTTCAGCTCATCAATAATATTTTTTTGATTCTCTGAAATATTTTTTTTGTTTTTATTTCGGTGTAAACAACGACAACAACAACAAAAATATGTTTGAGCAGTACAATGACATTAGATGACATTGGGAGTATCTGTTTGCATATCTATCAGTGTATGTGCCTGTGTGAATGTGTACGTGTGTACAAGTGTATGTGTGCTTCATAGTATGGGCTCGTGTTTGTTTCAAGCTTTTGAGAAAGTTATGTTAGTTACGTTCTGTAATACCTCTTTCAAAACTCCTAGTGGAGGTTATCTGGATGGGTTTTGTTTAAAAAAAAAAAAAAAAAATTTTTTTTCAAGAAGAAAAAGAAAAATCTTAGTAAAAGAAAAAGAAAAAGGTCGTTGAGTGCCAAAATATTGGGAACCACTGCCTTAGAGGGCTGAAGGAAAATTATGAATGCCCAGGAATGAGGAATATGACCAGGCTCAATTATATCTTTTTCTCTCTATCTCTCCTCTCATGCAGCTGTACCCCCTCTGCCAACCTCCTTGCTGCCCCCAGTCACTGATAAAGACAGCGGAAATCCCGACTCGATGATGCCGGATGGTGACAAAGAAGACAGTGAAGATGTCAGTGAAGACAATGGCTCCATCATCATGACCACTGTGGGCTACACAAACTCCAGGAGCACTGTTCCACTTTTCAGAAACTCCAGCAGCTCTGGGAAGCAGCTGCCATTTGGTAAGCTATCGTGAAACATAGATGATTGTGTAATGGTCGAGTCTATTTACACGATTAGTCTCAGAACGTTACTCACGATAACAGAAAAATCACGAGTGCTGTCCCACGTGTCAGCAAACACAGAAAATCCTCTCCCCTACACGCCAGTTCTTTTATTCCTAATGATTAAAATGAGCTAGACCAAACCTGCTGGCTTAACCTGCTGGAACCCTCGACCACTGCAAGTCCACCCTAATGTTAACATGTAGGTCCGACAAGCAAGTGACGACTGCTCAAGATAGACCCAGTCGTGTTAATAGACACTTCCTATTATAATGTATGATGATTGTTGATGAATCTTTCTTTGATTATGTGGCACTACTTCATTCCCCATCATTTCGTTCATTCCCCATCATTTCATTCACAGCTGCGATCGCTGGAGGTGTCATTGGAAGTTTGAGTCTGATTCTGGTGATTTTGTTGTTGCTGCTGTTTATCAAATGGTGAGTGTGCTCGATATAAGTCTAATTCTAGATATGGAACAGAACAGAATCTATTGTATCTATTTGAAGCCAAAATAACATTAATTTCATAACAAAACCTTTATATTTGTTTTTATGCCAAACAGAATTATTAGAAAAAAGAATTTTTTCATTTCAGACCAAACAGAATTAATTTCTTTGATTCCAGATAGAATTTACCTGTTAGATGTCAGCTGACAGGACTATTTGTTCTACTCCCCTAACAAAAAAGTGTCTAATTCTTTGAGTGTAAACAGATTTAGCTGATACAAAACAAAATTTGATTGTTTATAAGATTTCTATAAGAATAAAGTTTTGCCTTCACTGATGGTTTTGTTTTAATTGTCCATTTTTGTCTGCCTAATATTCATAGCAAATAAATATCAACCTGTCGTTAACAAATGTGTTCTCTGCTATCATTTTCAGGTGCAGAGAGAGACAGTATTCCAGAGCAGAGAAAATTCTGGAGATCCGCAATCCAGCCTTCAGAAGTAGCAGTGACTTCCACGAAACACAGCCCAACAATGGTTACTACTGCTAACCTCTCCTGCTCCACCCTCTCATTGTGACAACCGTGATGAATCTTTCAGTGACTATATGAACTTCCTGGGATCATGTGGTACATACATCATCACCAAGGCTTTCACATATCAGTATGCTGTGGCCGAGGGACTAAGGACACGTTTCTTGATGAAAGTGATGTGGGTTCACATCCTATGTGGGAATGGGAAAGATTAGAATCTGCTTCTATTTTTCAGTGACTTGACAGTCCCTTGGCTTGTATGGCAGGGAGGCTCAACATCTAGCCTTCTCAGATAATGGTGAATCTATTTTTGGAGATCCCTTTACCCATATTAAAGTACCCTTGGCTGTTAAAAAATGGATTTGGATGAAGATATTGGTGAAGATGCAGCTGCCCAGTCAAAATTTCCAAAAACAACTTCAAACGCTTTACCCCGAAACTTCTTCAGATGAAACGGGGTAACCATTTAAGGCTGAGGTAATCCTGCTCTTAGGATTGAAACGCTGCCTACATGCTAAAAGCTCACTTGCACCATGACATCCATGTCTATGCTGAAAGAAGATCTCACAAAATCATCTGTGCTTGAAAAATGGTCATATTGACTGTTCATACACTGTGTGTGCTTCTTGCAAAGAAAGAAGGAAATGCATAAACTTGACTGGCTACATAGGCAACGATTCTGCCTATCCATAGAGCTGCTGACTAAATGGATATGACAGTTTTTCTTGTGTACATTGATTATTGACAACTCGGATAACAATTCCACTAGCCTGTTGTCCACAGAGGTCTCTGCAATTGACAGCACCACTGCACAGCTCTCAGCAATTCACAGCAGTGACAATGTGACAAAACTGGAAACTGACTAGAACTGGATAGATCTATGTCACTGTCTGTCTGTTGCCCATTCATAGCATCTGTCAGTCAGTGAAACAAACAAGGAAATTGGGGGATGTGAAGGTGAAAATCCCGGTTTCGCATGATAAGGGAATTGACAATGACAAATCCCAGTTTCGCAAAGATGGGACATGACAGTGAAAATCCAAATTTCGCAAAATATGGGACATGACAGTGACAATCCCAGTTCCGCAAGGTATGGGCCATGACAGTGAAAACCCCAGTTTCGCATTTCTTCATCGCACCCAACTGATAACTTGTGCCCAGACACTGATGATTGATTGAAGGTTGTGAACTCTTTGTTTCTACAGATGGTCTGATTTAAAAAAATTAAAGACTATTTATTTGTCTACATGGACAGAAAAAGAGTGCAGTTGAAGTAAATTGCACTCTCATAGTTTTGAAACTTTTTATCCAAGGTGTTTGGTATGACCATATTGTCTATCATTGGAATAAGGAAGATCAAACCAATGCAAGGACTCTGAAGCACAATATGTTTCAAAGTCTTGCATAGTTTGACAGTGAAGTGTTCTACCATTGTTTTCTTTCCAGTTTTTACTATTGTCATCAACAGTTCATCTTTTCAGAGCAGAAGAACATTCATACAGTTCTATAATGAATGCTTGCTATTGTGACGAATATGCTTAAGATAAGAGGCTGTTTGATGATGATATGTCTTGGGACCAGGGCGGATGAGTTGGAAGTCACGTTGGGCAATGAAGATATCGGCCCGTTTTTGGTTGTTTTTAACTACTTTCCAACTAAGATACTAAATTTTTTTTTTTTTCACAAACCGTCAATTTAACTTTTTTTTAATCTGAAAAAAAAAAAAAAAAAATATTTTGGTATCATAGTCGGAAAATGGTAAAAAAGGGCTGTGACTTTAACTCACCTGGTGCGACTTGAGACTAATTTGCCCTGGGCGCAAGACATATGTCAATGAATTGTCACTATGATCTTCTGACGCTGATCTCTAAGACAATTAATGAGGATAAGATACCAAGAGCCTAATGCCTTGTGCATAAGATATGTAGCAGAAAAGACAAAGAGAGAAACAGCCCCTACTTTGTTTCACATCCATACTCCTTGATATCCTAACCAGTGTAATGTAATATAATGTAATGGTTAAGATTTGATCTCATCACTAATTCATGACTAAATCACCCCTAGCTGGTCTTATTTCATTTAAATAGTTAGAGAAACATAGCAAACGCAGAGTGGAGGCACCTATGGAACAATAATTGTGTCTGATAACTTCACTAATGTAGATTGTCACATCCGTTAAATCTCACTGTTTGTAAGTAGAGCTCATTCACGTAGACAGGGCAATGTATACATGTAATATGAAGGGTTTGACTGCAAAATATGATAAATGCAAGTTTAAATTTCAAAGATAGGAGCACGAAATGTTATATCTATATGAATAACATACATGGCTTGACGTAAACAACACCTAGCAACGTGTCCTGTAGTAACAAATGTACATTTTACTCGTTTACTTTTAACAAAAACATCATTCTTTTCTCCAAAGCAAGAAATAAGATCTGTTTCATTTTCCAGTTAAACCCTTGATATGCATATATATACGTTTTTTTTTTTTTTTCTCGTAACAGTGATGGTGGGAAAATTTATTGTGTGGTTAATTTATTTAAGTACTACAGCGTTGCTTCATGGAGGGACGGAGCACCAGCAGCATGTCCACATTCCATGTTTGCCTACTCGCAAGCTGTAAACATTTCGTAAATCCTCCTCACATTTGACTTCATGCTCATGAGGCATAAAAATAATCAGTACCAGTCAGATTCTTTCACTGCAATTACAGCTGAAGACTCAGTGGCTCTTTCCCTCTTTTTCCTTCAACATAAATTTTGGATTGTTTTTTTTTTTCTTTTCTTTCTCTTTTTTGTCTTAACACACTCTGGATACAGAATTAATTCAAGCATAGAGTGCTAACAGGATTCAAATACCTGTATATTCAATCCAATTCAGTTTGTCAGGAAAAACGTAAGGGTTAATATAGATCATGAAAATTACTTAGCTGCTGGAGATAATGTAGGAAAATAAATATATATTTTAGAGATTGTACTTGCTTTACTGCCTGGTGATCCAAGTGTAGAACAAGAGATTTCATCATAGAGAAAAAAAAAAAAAATAATAATAAAGTAAAGAACTCGCAAGATCATGGCTAAATTTTCTGTTTCAGTTAAAAAAAAAAAAATATATATATATATATTATTTAAGGGCTATTTCTGGTTATACAATAGAAAGCCTTTTTTTGTGTTATGGTAAAGGGTTGAAAAAAAAATGATTTCAATTTTAATTCGTGCTGAAATTTATTTATGTCACTTACTTGCTCTAGTCCTTATTTATGTTACTAGTCTGTAATGTTTATTTTGCTCTCATGCCACTATATTTATGAGCACAGATGGCTTGTCTCTATTTAATTTCTCTGTTTGCATTGCATACATTACAAATGGCATCTAAGTTACTTTGCTGGCAAAGGCAAAATATGAAAAGTGATGGCCAGAGACAGGACACCTCTATGAGTTTAGTTTCTCATGAGAGAAAGCCTGCTGGAGTCCAGCATATTATAGTATACATATGTACATAGTACTGAGTCGTATTCTATATATTTCTGCATCTTCATTTGAGCATTTTTTGATCTTTTGCATCATGATTTCACCAAATCTAGTCATATCAACCTGTAATTTGCATAATCTGAAGTGGTCTGAGTGTGGATGTATGTGTTGTGTATGGATATTTGTTCCAGATGTACATCAATTTTATCTTTTTTTTTTTTTTTAGACTTGTAACATCATTTTTGTTTTTGTAAATTCCACAATGTCTCAAATGTTTTCTTTCTCACACTTTTCAAGTTACAGAAAAGCTTTCATATCAGTGATGTTGTTTTTTTTTTGAGACATGTTCCAAACAGTTTAGTGTTATGATGTGCAAAGCCTAACCTTGACAACAATATTCAATTTAACTTTCAAGAACATTCAAAAGAAATAACCACCAATACATGCAGCTGGGAGAAAAAAAGATCCTTTTCCTACTTTCAAGTGAAATGAAAATGTCCTTGTTAAATTAAAGTTTTCTGGTCTAATTTTCAGCAGTCACATAAGGTCATGTCTACATGGCGTCCATCCCATTTGACTCAAAGCAACGTCACAGAAAGTTAGTCATTGTGAATATGAGCACAGGGTACCAGTAAGACTGCACTCTTGTAAATATTTCCACCTGTGATATCTAGTCATTCCATATCAAAGTTTGTAGTTTTTTTGTTGTTGTTGTTTTTTTTTTTTCTGTTTTGTTGATATATTTCTTTTACTTTTCTTTTTCTTTTTGTTTCATTAATATGGAAGTTAGAGACATCTCAGGTTAAAAAGTCATTAATAATCATCCATTAGCCTATGCAACGGTGATGGTTAGCATTTCACAAAAGAAAGGATCAATTTTTCTTCAACTTAACAAGAAATCAACTTTTTTTTCCTTCCAATATGAAATGGAGTGACAACTTGTTTTATTTTTCATTATTTCAGTAGCATCTGAGGTCAAGATACATAGTTTAGAAATGAACTAGTTTTTGTTTTTGTTTAATTTAAAACAAAGTTTGTTGAATTATTACATGAGAGTCCACAGCTAAGTAATAATTTTACCTACTGTAACACGGACCTGTTAAAAAAAAAGAAAGGTTGCGTGTAATCTAAAATAATGTGTAGCTTGGAAAAAAAAAAAAAAGAAAAGTTTAAGGAAGAAAGAATAGACAAATGTTATTAAAAATGTTATTAAATATTTTGAGATAGATACGGTTTGTTTCCAAGAAAGATCCGTCCATGGTCCAAATGGGCCATCTACCACTATACTAAAATGAAATGAAGGGTTTGACTGCAAAATCTGATAGGCACATAACATTTTTGTAGGAGTTATATGACTTGATGATTTAAATATTTCTCAAAATGTGATATGTCTAAATGGTAACAAATCATTTGAAGTTCATAATAAGTATATACATGTAATAATTTGCAAAACGCATTAAAATTTATTTGGAATGAAAAAAAACAAAAAAAACCATAATATTCCAAAACGAAAAAACTGGTTTTGTCCCATTTTGCAGTCAAATCCTTCCCATGTTCTTTATGAATATGAATGCTGTTTCCAATTTACCTCTGTTGTTCAAATGATGCAAATATTGTGGTCTGTGTGGGTTGGTTACACCGTAGGAGAGATTGATGCTTTGACAGCCAACCAGCACAATGTCAGTGAGAGAGACAAACAAAAGCCAAAGGGCAAACCCACTGTCTCTGTTGTCTATAATTGTTTTCCTTCTTCAAAGTCATCATCAGCATTTACATATTACTACTTCAATACGTTAAACAATGGTTGCACGAAGATTGCTATCTACATTTTATCATGAACTGTTCGCCATTTGACTTTTTTTTTACCATCAATTTCACGCATCTTACCTGTTAGGTTGTATAAATTGGATGCCCGTGCTTTAAATGTGCCACTTTCAGAAAGGCACCTGAGGTGAAAAATTAATGTCCAGGTGCAGCAATTTGGACAGGAATCTAGCACTCTAACGCTACTCGTAGTTCTCAGCTATTAGACGTGAACCGAGAAATTGTTTTACACTTAGATGTTTTAGCTTAATATAACAGATTTTGACTTAATGAAATGAATATGCTTGAAAATGCTCCTTGTCTACAATGATTTCGTATATTGTTATATATGTTTCTATAAGACTTAACTTATACACCTACAGTTAAACATAACATATTCTTCACTGATCCATTATCAGCCTCCAATTCCATAACAAATGTCAGAAGAATTGGCGATAATCATTTTGCATGTTGTCCATTTTCTATTCTGAAATCCGGCTGTAATATATTCACAAATGCATTTCTGCTTAATTTATTGTGATCGGCTCCTATTTGTTATTTATTTTACTGTGAAACTTGTTTTCGTGATCATTTTAAAACGTGTTTGCAATCATTTGATTCGTTAACCCTCCACAACCTAGAGTGCCACTTTAGATATTTGATTAGATTTGGCTTGAAAAGATTGAAGGCTTGTATAGCATTTTGGGTGTTCTTACGTGAGAAAGTAAGTTTAGAGCATAGACTTATACTACATATACTACTCAGTCTCATAATATCGATAAGGTTATAGACATTTGATCACCATGAGGGAAGATATAACATTGACTTTTAAAAACAAAGGACTCTGGGTCTTAAGAGTTAAGACATAACAAGAGTCTGGGACTGCATATTCCAATTATCTAGGGTATAAAGTAGTTATTTTTTTAAGCAACCACCTCTGCATGCAGCATTGGGAAAATCTATGTTAAGAAATTTCAAATCCAGGAAATCTATTTGTTCATAAAACTTCCATGTCTGAGTTCCTTTGTTTCTAATTTCTGGTCCTTCATCCTGAAAATCTTAAATATATTTTCTAGAATGTCATGATTTGTCTGACGGCTTTTAGTCAGGTTGAGAAAAAAAATGATGACAATTTATGTCTAAACTTTATACATGTATATGATGAATCTATACAATTAGGAATGGCTTCAGAGACTGAAAGCCTAGGCATATATAATGCTGTGCATGTATATATACGCCTATCTAAAAGTTAAAAATATGCTTAGTATTTTGTATGCGAGACAAGTTTATTAGCCCCCACGTTTCTTGCAGTGACAAATATTCAGTCAGTGCAAAAAATTAATGATCTCTCAATTAGAATATAGAAATTCAAGTCAGACAGCACTGTTTTGTTGTTAAAAACAAACAAACAAACAAATGAAAAACTGTTCTGGTCTAAGAGGGTTAATAATATATCTCACAGCCAGTCAAAATGAGTCACATGTCAATTTCCGGCCCACTAAACTGAATTATTTCTACACTTTCATGTGATGGGAAAAAAAGTTTTGAGCTTGTTTCATTATGACTACATGAATTGCATATGAAGAGACAAGGAATGATCCCTTGGCTTTGGCTAAATATCATGAAAAAACTGAGCAAAAATTAACTTATTAGCACATGAATTTACATAATTATTTACAATGCAACATACTGATATACTTATAATCTACCCCAAAGAACGATATTTTCTTATTCAGATATGAATGTTCTTTGAAATTCTGCAGTATAAAAATGTAAGAATCAGATCACCCACGTCATAGATATAACGTCTGATTTCTCCGTGACTTACGACTCATTCTGACTGGCTAAGAGACAAATGACCATGCATCTGTGCTTGTTGTAAGCAAACAATGTTGGCCGTTCGTCACTTGCTGTACTACTATTGCCACTGATTAACACATGGTTATATATGATTGCTTCACATGCAATGTCATTACTGTTGCAATATAAAATTGCTAATTCACTAGCTACAAAGTATTAAGGTCATGTATTACTAATCTGTCTTATTCATCATTATTTAATTATTGCTGCATTATTTTCCTGATTTTGCCAAGTCGATGGAGTGTGTGTTAAATTGTTGCATATCTTTGGATTTTTGCAAGTTGCTTGAAATGTGTGATTTTTGTGAGTCATTTGAAATGTGTATATGTGCAGGTGTGTATATGTTGATATGTAAGTGTGTGTCATGAATCGGCCAGTTTGAAGAAGTCATTGGGAGTATTTTATGTGTAAATTTGATGTGTTCATTAATTTATGACATGTAGACAGGCGAGAATTACAATAAAAAAGTAATTACAACCTTTCTTGGTCCTGTTCTTTTTGTTCCACTTACTGCTGGCTGTCTGATGACTTTACTAAAGCCAGTGATATGTATAAATATGTGTCCTGTGACCATATCTCTGAGACAGACTGACTTACTGACATGTATGAGGATGTGTCTTGTGAAAATGTCTCTGAGACAGACTGATTTACTGACATGTATAAGGATGTGTTTTATGAAAATGTCTCTGGGACAGATTGACTTACTGACATGTATAAGAATGTGTCTTGTGAACATGTCTCTGAGACGGACTGACTTACTGACATGTAAGATAGAGAAACAGAAGTAAGATAGTAAGATTAGAGAGTAGTAAGATAGAGAGACAGAAAGATAAAAAAATAGACCATAATATGTCTGTGATACAATTGATACAAGTAAAAAAAACCTCCAAAAAACAAGAACTAAAGTCAGCAAAACTAAACAAGAGACAAAAAGAGAAAACTTTAGCAAGATGCATCATCAAACTATTTTGGCATTTTACAAAATAGGAAACTAACTAACGCTTTAATTGGGGTGTTGTTGTTGCGAGCTGCGAGATAAGTATTTGCCTCTTGACAAAAAATGTTGGGGGCTCAAATCCCACCGAAAGATAGGAAAGATTAGAACCATCCTGCCCTTTTTTTTTTTATTTGGTGACACAACAGTAACAGTTTCCTGGCTTCTTTAATAAGGTAGCCCGATTTCTAGCCCTCTTCAATAAGGGCAAATAAATTTTATGGATCCTGTGTATTCAGTAGGCATACTTATGAAACCTCAGTAGTTAAAAATCCAAAGAAGAAACGGCAAAGATGCCACTTGTGCAAGCAAAATTTTCAAATTCCAAATTTCTGACAAAAATTATTCTAATCAAACTGAATGTATCCTTATAACTGAGATACATGTAATCTCATTTTCTTAGGATTGTAAGGCTGGACACATAATTAAAAGAAATAATATTTTCAATCATTACAGAACAGTGATCACAAAAAATGTGAAGAAAAGACAAAATTATTACAGAGACACCACCACTGTTTGGCTGAGTACGGAATCACAACCTTGAAACAAAAGGAGACAAAGGGGGCACAGAAGAATAAAAAGATAAGAGCAAAGGTGGAAGACACCTTGGATAAGATAAAAAAAAAAAAAAAAGAATGATATCACTCCTCGTACTTGCAATTCTGAGGATCAAAGAAAGCACATTGCTTGCACATGCTCATGTAATCACTGCTGTGATGAGGAAAGAACAAAGAACAAACAAAGAAAAACTGGAGATCTGGAGATGAAACGCATGTATCTATATACGTTTGTGGTTCCTGAATGCACGTCACAGGAGTTCGAGAATTCTTACAGCACAGTGGAAGAGAGAAAGAATCTATCATAAGGATGGAACAGTTAAAGAACACAGGTAAATAAAATAAATTTAACTATATTTAGATTAATACATGTGGATATTTATGTTTGTGAACAGGAAAGTAACATTACTGTAAACAGAAAAGTGTTTTAGTATCAGGCTCAGCAGGATAGTGCAAAATCACTATTATTCCTTGGTACCTTGGTGCAGCTGAATTATAATATAGGGTGTGTTAAAGAAAGAAAGAAAGAAAGAAAGAAAGAAAGAACCAATAAATAAACAAATAGATAAAAATAAACCAATAAATGAATAAATAAATAAACCAACAAATAATAAATTAATTAACAAACGAACACACCCTATATTACTTTAACTCAACTGCAATCAAAAGTAGGGCCAAAAGCAAAAATGAAGAAGAAGAGAAAGCTGCCATATCAGAAGAATAAAGAGTGCAAGAGGGGAAGAATAAGAAGGGTAAGAGGGATTGAGGAAATGAAAAGAACAAAAGAAAAGAGTAAGAATTAAAGTATGACTGTTGAATGGTTCGGTTTGGTTTGTGTTGGAATTTAACAGCATACTGGCATGATTACAGCTAAACTGCACTGAACACGGTTGGTTTATGTTTATGAGTTAAGAGGTATATCAAAAAAGTATATGAATTAGAAAATCTAGATTGTAATGGGAGGCTATCAAAAAAGACAGGTGCAAACTTGTAATCTGCTGCATATTCACAATTTTATATGTTCATATTGATGCTTCTGTATTTTGGAATAGGGGTCACCCTGACACAAGAAGCACCCTATGGTTTGTTGACTGGTTTGGTTAAAAAAACAAGAAACAAAGTCCAGCAGAACAAATAAAGAAGTGAGCTTCTCAAGCATCTCTGACGCTGGTGCTGTCTAGCCGTGGAAAGGCATAGCAGATAAGCACCCAAAGGAACTGGATTATTAAACCTTCGTTATATATAGAATATTTCTGAGAGAGACTTTCCCAATGAACCATTTTTTTTTTTTTTCACCTAGCTAAGTACCAGTTACTATCCTTTGCCAATCACAAATGTTATAGGACAGGCATTGTAAAGAAGAAAAAAAAAATTTAAAAAATCCAAAACAAAACACTCAAGTTGAACCCTTGCTATTTCAAATACATGAAACAAAAAAAAGTTTGAAAAAAATTATCACACTGAGAAATACAAATTTTCATCACATAATAAAATTTTCAGAATTCTTCACAACTGATGTTTCAAAGCACAAGAAAAAAAAGAGATTATCCCCCCCTTTTTTACAAAGTTTGTCTTATATCTCTTGAACTTGGCAAAGGAATGTTTGTTTGTGTTGGTGTTTAGCAGTACATCCGTATGATCATGGCTGTACTGTGCCGAACACGGTCAGTTTACATGTCAAGAAGAAGAGTGAAAGATAGTGGGAGAGAAGGCAGGAGCAAGGAAAGATAGAAGAGATGTCATCCCTGGAACATCCAGGATGGCATTCCATGGGAGACATCTCCCGGATGATGGACTTTCACCACCTGCAGGAGGGGACAAAAAACCCCTACTTTTTATACCCTAGGCCCCTGCAGGGGAGTAAAGGAATGCAATCTGGCTGACGATCGAATTGGTGAATCAAAAAGCAGAGGGCATGAGATATGTATCTTTGTGGATTGGAGACAAACGATGCATGGCATTAATGACGAAAGACGATGACAGAATGAAAGTAAACAAAGTGTGAGACAAAAAATAATATTTTACTGCTCTTAATGTCCATGTTAAAATCACTTCATATTCTCAATGACGGTTCATGAGCCAAAGCTCGAACATCACAACATTCGCCCGATGTACAGAATGATGTTCCAAATTTTGTATAGTTGTCTATTTCAGTTTAGTTCTTAAGAAAAAAACATTTCTCATCAAGCATTAAAAGAATTAATTTTCTAACAAATCAAATATTTCCATAATTATACACCTCACAGAACAATCTTCTTCTATAAAAAGGAAAGCTATTCCTCAATAAATTGTACACTTTAAAATAGTATGTGTAATTATTTGAAAAAGAAGTTGGGGGAGAGAGGGGGTGTACTTTCGTTTTGTTCTATATATGTCTTTCAACCTCCTGGAGGAGATCATCTTGACGTTCTTTGTTAAAAATATAAAAAAAAAATGTCTTCACTTTTAAATTTTAAAAGAAATAATAATAATAAAAAAAAATAATAAAAAATAAATGGAATTTTTTTTTGTTGAAATGTCGCTACATGCAGAGTGGTTTAAAAATAAAGATGGTGTGGAATGAACCACAATTTGAAAACACTGTTACATAAAGATGGAATGTGAAGAACGAGACATGGAATTGAAAACATTACACAATATTTATCATTGAGATTCAGTATGGCAAAACCACAACAGGAGGTTGAAAAGCTTATGAAGACCGTAACCGTAGCACGGCCTGTTTTTTATTACAGTCGCAGATTCAACATTCATACACTGTTTATACAGTGATGTTACTGTATGTCAACAGAGAGAAGAAAGAAGAGTTCTTAAAATCTGAAATTTGCGACCAGGCAGCTAATAATTGAAACAAGTCAAGTGAGTATGGAGAAGTATGAGAGAAAGTGAAAGAGAGATACCATGGGGAAAACACAGAAAAGATATGAAGGAGAGAGAATAAGGAAAAAAGAAAGATAAGGAGAAAGAAGAAAAGGAAAG
>JBCAUA010042590.1:0-11893 GCA_038406235.1 Peronia verruculata
TCTCAGCAAAATTGGCAACTTCTACAAGTCGAGATAATCCTGTCTCTTAGGATTGAAAGGCTTAAGAAAAACAACAAACAAATTGATGATCAATATATCAACACGTAACACAACAATGTTATGTTATTTTTTTACCATGGTTGTGGACAGCTGAGACACATCAGGGTATCGGACACATCAAAGGACTCAGTAGCAAACTACACCTGAAAGATGGAGCCACTCCCAAATTCGTCAAAGCTAGGTCTGTACCATATGCCTTCAAATCAAGAATAAGAAAAGAATTGGACAATCTTGAAAGACAAGGGGAAATCACAAAGATTAGAACCAGCGATTGGGCAACCCCCATTGTTCCTGTGGTGAAACCAAACAGTGATATCAGGGTATGTGGTGACTATAAGGTCACTGTAAACCCAGCCCTAGAGACAGAACAGTACACTATGCCTAGAATGGAAGATATGCTGGCAACGCTTGAGCAAGGCAAAACTCTCTCCAAGATAGACCTCAGACAGGCATACCTCCAATTGTCTCTCGATGAAGCTTCATGCAAGGCTACTACAATAAACACAAGCAAAAGCTTATACTTATATAACCACCTTCAATATTTCATCTTCATCTGCAATATGGCAGAAAACCATGGACATAATCCTTCAAGGTATATCAGGCGTACAATGCAATCAAGATGGCATGATTGTTACTGGAAGATCTGACAAACTTGGCAAAGTGCAAAATTCTTTCAAGATGAAGTCATCTTCTGTGGCATCAAGATTACCCAGAAAGGTCTACACAAAACAGATGATAAGATTAGAGCCATAGCTGAAGCTCCACAACCAACCACAAAATCTCAACTCAGATCATTTTTAGGTCTAGTGAACTATTATCACAAATGGCTCAACAATATTGCTCATATTGCCAAACCGTCGTACAACCAATTGATAGATAAGAAGATATTTTCTTGGTCCAATAACTGTCAGACAGCCTTTGACAAAATCAAGGAAATGATCACTTCTAAAAAGGTTCTGTCAGGAGCTGACTATACCATTGAATACAGAAACTCAAAAGCCAATGCAAATGCTGACAGTTTATCTAGACTTCCTCTGCACATAATGAATGTGACAAGAGAGATGGATAAATCAGATGACATGTTTTATACTGGTATACTGGATTCTTTCCCTTTAAATGTTTCGTCTGATGCAAAAGAATCTCGCCATGACCCACTCATTGCCAAAATCATACACTTTGTCCAAGCATTATTGAACAAGATTTGAAACCCTTCTACAACAAACGTCATGAATTAATAATCCAGCAGAACTGCTTACTTTGGGGTTACAGACTCATTCCTCCCCAAAAGCTTCGATCCAGGATACTCCTGGTGCTCCACGAAGGACACCTTGGTATTTTCAAGATGAAAAACATTGCCCGTGGGTATTTCTGGTGGCCTGGTCTTGACAAAGAGATCAAACGCATCACTAAAGGCTGCAACGGTAGTGCATCAACACAAGCTGATCACCTCAAAACTCCACTCCACCCAAGGCAGTGGCCTGACAAACGCTGGCAACGAATTCACATCGATTATGCTGGACCATTTATGAATCATATGTTCCTCGTAATCGTCGATGCACATTCCAAATGGGTAGAGATAATACCATCTCTATCAGCAACTTCCACGGTTACAATCAATATGAGACGCCACACAATGAAATCAGGTGTTCGTCAAATTTTGACCATATGGAGTTATTGGTATCACTGTGAAGATTATTCATTTCCCTTTCAGTGTATTAAAAAAGTATTGGTTCACCTTAAGTAGAAGTTGAGATATTGGCAATTAAAGACGACTGGGGTGACCGCTGCTGCAGCTGAATTTGGTGAGAAAATAGCCGATCACTTTTGTAAATCCTTCTTTACCTTTGTTAGGCCATGCCACTAAATTACAATTTTTGGGCCTTTACTCACTTTATTTCAGTCAATGAACTCTGAAATGCATTTTTAGATTTTTATAGATGGGTTGGTGAAGAAAAAAAAAAAGGTTAAAAATTTATTCACTGTTGAAAAACATGTGATTTCTCCAGTCGGCTCAGTTTCACGAGCGCCTGATTTCATCGAGTCGCGTCTCATATACTTTCCAATATATTCGCTAGAAATGGATTGCCAGAACATGTTGTGAGCGACAGTGGAGCTCAATTCTCATCGAATGAATTCAAAGCCTTCACAAAAGAAAATGGGGTGAAACACACATTCAGTCCTCCCTACCATCCGGTGACCAATGGTCTTGCTGAAAGAATGGTGCAGACATTCAAGCAAGCCATGAGAGCTGCCAAAGGCAACAAAGGAAACATGCACACAAAACTTGCAAGATTTTTGTTTGCTTATAGGAACGCCCCACAGGTTACAACAAATGAAAGCCCAAATACCTTGATGTTTGGTAGACTTCTCGCACTCACTTGGATGTATTGTATCCCAACCTGAAGTCAAAAGTACAGTCTAACCAGCAACAACAGATAAAGAACCACTAACTGCCCAGTCACGAATCTTTTCTGTCGGTGACCCAGTTTTGGTTCGCGACTACCGTGGACACCAGCAGTGGCAACATGGAACTGTTCATGCTCAGACAGGATTGAGAACTTTTGAAGTTCAAGTCGCACCAGGAATATTTTGGAGATGTCACACTAATCAGATTGCTCACACTCTTACATCTCTAAGCGTGAACAATCCTGAAGCATAAAAGATGCCAACTGAAAACAACTACAAACTACCAGATCCTTCAAATACAACACCTGTAGCAACGCAAAGTGACCGAACTATGGGTTCCTCGCGGTCACAGGTCGAACTTCCAAGAGGTTCACCAAAGATAGAGTCATCAAGCTCTTCAACCCTTCCATGGTCTCCGAGGGCACACTCAGACACACACACTGTATACACTACTCAAAGTGGTCGTGTAGTTCGAAATCCAAACAAATATAATGTATAGGAGATTTGGAAATTAATGGCAGTGCAGCGACCACAATGCAAAACACACTAGGTTCTCACTTTAGACTAGTTAAGCTCTTATAGCAAAGCAATGAAATCTCTCTCTTTAGAACAAAATTCTGAGGTATAGAGAACTGGACACACTATTTATCATGAAAGACCAAGATCAGAGACATTTCATGAATAATCAAAGAAAACAATTAGCTTCCTGTTTGATTATTACTACATTTGATAAATAATGTATCAATACATTACCTTTAGCATAATCAAAATGAATATTGATCTTGTTTAATTCTGTTTTGATGATAACAATTTGTGTCACAAGGTACAAGTACAAAGTACTAATGACTGTAGTAATAAATGTTTGTTTTTCTTCTCCTCCTTAAAATCATTTTTGGAAATCTTGAATCTCAGTCTTATGAAATACTCATAACCTATACCCTACGTATTTTTCTTTCTGTCTTGCCAAACGCAATTTATAGATGAGCTTTTGTTTCTTAGAATATTATGAAAACCATGCTTAGTTTAAAAAAAAAAAGAATGATTAGGACATTTTTTTTATAACGAAGAAGGGGGGAATAGTGGTATTGTTCAATTATGTTGTGTATCGGTATCACCCAACAGAAATATTGTTAAAATACGGAATAAAGCTGGGATCCGAGAAAAATGCCATTTTCAAAGCCAAAAAATGCGGCAAAAAGTGTCAAAAAAGCCCAAAAATGCCGCAAAAATTGCCAAGACATGCCACAAAAGTGCAATTCACAAATTACAACAGATCTTTAAAACGTTTTCAGATGTCTTCACAGCCCACTAGCGAGCATATATTAATATAGGTCGAATTACAAGTAATAATAGGGTTAGTAATTAAGCTACACACCTTAAAGATTAATATAAAAAAAAAAAAGGCACTGCTGACATGGATAATCTCCAGATCCTCGCTCCATAATTGTAATACAAACATGACAAATACAAGATCAATGGACAGGGCGAAAACCTGATGTCACTGCATTTATCACCAAAGGTCACGATGAATAAATATAGCTGAACACCTTTTGTAGTACCTCAGCCTGACAAACCGCCATACAGATGCAAAAATTAAACCAATTTAATTTTTAAGTCCTGGGGCTAAGTCTATTCAGCCAGTCACCTAAGTTTCCAAAAAGGGAATACTAATAATGATTAAACACAGAAAACGAGGTATTGGTTGTCAGACATAAACTCCGGAAAACCAATTTTTCATTCCCCAATACATCAGTGATGATAATTTTCCGCCAAATGGTGGAAATCCTCTTTTTTTCCTTCAGCCAGTTAGTTTCCTCTTTTTCTCCTTGACAACAGTAGGCATCGCGATCCACCTTGCCTCCCTTCCAGTATGCCCCCCTGCACTTGTTCAAAGGTAAAATGAAACTTCTTTTAAATAGTTTGATATCAAAATAAGACTTTTTTTTTTATCCGATAGGCTTGCATATGGGTTGGAGAGGGGTGACGGCTGTTTTCTTACATGTTTTGAGTTGACGAAAAATGTTCCTCTTTTTTGACAATTTTCTGTTATCATCACTGTACATACACTGATTTTTGCTTGGATGGCAGACATTGCGTCAGCCCAGTAGGCTTTTCAAGGGTCGTATCTTCTTACTGGCTATGTCACACAAGCCTAGAGTTGACTGGAAGCCCTCCTCTCTTCTGTGTTTTCCCCTTACCCCTTCTTCTATAGTCCCTCTCCACAGTTAGTAGTAGGCCAAAATTCAGTTTAAAATTATGTAGATCTCAATATGTTGAGGACACAAAGCCAGACTTTATCATCACTCCTTGATCTCGATGTCTCAGAGTCCAGTACGGATATACCACCGCGTTTTCAGACATTCTGGTGGATTTTTGTAGAGCTAGACGTCTGCTAAGCGTTCTGACTTTATTAAGTGCTGTAGAAGTCAACTGTACTTGCAGCATTAAAGAAACTACTAGTTATGTAGGACCCCCCATTTGTTTTCATGCAAGGTAAGAAAAGTCTGCCAAATTTAAAAAAAAAAAAAAATCAAAATCAACAAAGAATTCTATTCACTTCCATAATTGATATATACAAAAATGCTGAAAAATGCGGAAGAATGCTCCAAAATAGCAAAAAATGCCAAAAAGTGCCAAAATGGCAAAAAGTGCCGCAATCGTGTGGCAAGTGGGTAAAAATGCGGGCGCATACAGTGCGGTGCGGGCGCATTTTTATCGGATCCCAGATAAAGAATCGACTCTGCTTTGCAACCAACATGGCGGTCTTTACGTGTTTCTATTGATGTCCTAAGAGTACAAATGTCAATCCTACTCCATCACACTTGTCATGTATTTTTCGAAAGGAAATATAGAATAAAACTGCTAGTAAAATTCTTGCAATTTTTAAACTGAAAAATTCACCCTCAAGAGTAAATCGTATGATGTTCAAAAATATATCCTGATGAAGCTCATTAACAGGACATGAGAATTCAACCAATCAGAAGTCAACAAAAATTTTGTGATCTTTCCACACGAAGAGAAAGAGAGATTTTTTTTCCCACAATCTTCGTGCATAGACGGTCTTTCACGCGCAATAAAAAACATGATGATAAGTAATAAGTGCAATATAATTTGTATCACATTTAATATAAAAAACGGGCTTCCGCGTGGTGTAAACATCAATATTTTCCAACATTGAAAGCTGTGATACGATGAAAGGAATTCTTTTCTTTTTCACACAAAGTGAGCTCAGTCATCGCTCAATGGGTGGTTTACAGTACCTAATTACATTTTTTATTTTTGTAGAATTATTAGTTATATAATAGTGGGGAAAAGAAGGCTCATTCACGTCCCTTCACTCTTCAGTTTTTATGTTACGAGTAATGTTACTTACTTTCGTTACTTACTTTCTTACTTTCCCAGATTCCTGAGCCGAGCAGTGATCACTAGGATAGTCTCAGCTCTGACTTAGGTAGAGGATCTTGGGCAAAGCACAACTGAGGGAATCTGTGGAGCAGAAATGCAAACGCTACTTGAATAATCAGATTCAATTTTTTTTTCATCTTGGGGAGAAGTGTATTCCACTGTCCTCTAAAGTTGCCCATTGTACAAATCAACTAAATAAACATGGAATCAGTTTGAGAGCAAATAGCTTGAAATGTACAACAATGTACAAAATTCAGAGGGTGGGGATATTCTTGTTTCATATTACAATATTTTAAATTTCTTTTTTTTCAATATTCTGCAAATCAACATATTAAAATAAAGAGAGGGAAAATGATTTTTTTCCCTTCTGCATAAAGCTTCTTTTACAACCTTTCGATCTTGCAAAAGGAAACAGGCCTGCCAAAGAATAGTCACCACTACGATGGTAAGTTGTTGTATTACATGTCCCATTTCTAGGTTTCGATGAAATTATATGACATTTTTTTTTTAATCTGGATGTATTTTATTTGTAAATTTGAGTTCTTTTCCTGGTGTAAAGATGGAACAGACAGCATAGGGCTGGTTTTGTAAAACAAACAGATAGCGTGCATTTAGTAAAAAAAAAAAAAAAAGTTTTTTTCTTTTTTTTTTAATCGTACATTGAGTAAAAAAAAAAGAAGTTTTTTTTTTTTTATCTCCTTTGTTTTGATATAGATGAAACTATATTTTCGATGCATTTCTATCTGTATTTTAGTTCTTTTGTAAGACAATGGAGGAACAAGTAGCCCTCAGGTAGCATTGAGAAATATGCATATCTGCCACTCATCCCGATTTAATCGGGATATCCCAATTTTTTTATTAAACTCAGCAGCATCCCGATTTTCCTGAGTTGGCGCGCGCAATCCCGATTTCTTTTTGTTTCGTCGGGTGTGCTGAGCTAGGCCTAGATTTTTTATTTCTTTTAACGTATTTCGCTGGAAATGATTTGACTTTTTACTTCACAAGTGTGATTCTTATTTTGTCGTGTTGAATACAACATATCGTATACAACGTATTCCGATCCTTTCTATTTATTTTAATAACTAGAACATTTGATCCAAATCCGGATTTTTGTGCGTCGAATTTGGCCCATATCGTTGAGCTGTTTTTCTTCGAGTGATGCCGCCATTACCGTTTGGTTGTTTATTTCTGCTCATTCCTTTGTCAGTATCAGGCATATATCAAAATCTAGACATAGTTAGACTACGCTCGGAAAATAGCTTCTCCAGCTGCTATAAAACCAAAAGTAATGCAAAAGTTTAGAGATGAATATACGCGAGCCTGGCCTTTCATCAAGAAATTGAAAGGGAGTTTGCTTTGTGCGAGATGTGTGATGCTGACATTAAAATCAGCTTTGGTGCAAGCTCGAACATAGAACGCCATATCAAGACACCAAAGCATGCTCCGATGGCCAAGGCAAAGAATGGCATCCCGTCTGTCATGTCCATGTTCACCAGCTCTGCGCATCCAACAAGTTTGGAGCAGAAAACAACAAAAGCAATGCTCTACTTTGTGAACTTCCTGGCGGAACACCACCTCCCTTTGTCCATTGCTGACCATGCTGGTGATCTCTTTTGCATGATGTTTCCAGAATCTGATGTAGCAAAGAACTTCAAATGTGGAAGGCCAAGGCTCAAAAGCTTGTTCATGCTCTTGCTGTAGACACACCAGAGAAAGTGACGAAGGCTGTTCAGTCAAGACCCTTCTCCTTGTCAACAGATGGCAGCAATGACAAGGGACATGAACAACTGTACCCTATTGTGTTGAGATACCATGATGACAAAAAGGTAAGACTTAGAAGAGATAGTAGAGATAATAGAAAGTAGAGTCTGGATCTAGATCTAGTCTAGTAAATCTAGATTTTTACATGTTGATCTTTTAGATCTAAGACATGTAGACTAGATCTAAGAACTATTCCAGATATGGATCAGAATTTTTTAAAAATAAAAGTAAAGGTAAAAGGTTATGATGCGTAGATCTACCTCTTGTGGTCAGTCAATATGGCAGTGAAACGTAGGCTACATATGCAAATGTCGATCCTTGTCCTTGTCCTGAAGACTGAAGGGCTGGTGGATGGTATCTGTATTTTAATTTATGCTACTGTTTAGTAAACAGAGTAAATGACAATAAAGGAACATAAATGTTTGGAAGTTTTACCAAATGCGGCAACAAGGGAAGTTGCCTTCACTATCAGATATGGGCTACTACTACCACTCCTAACCTGTCAGTCTGCTTGGATAGTAGGCAGCGCTATCTCTAACCCTAACCCATCAACCTGCTAGGATAGTGAGCAGCGCTATCATTACACTTCTGAAAATCTTGGTGCCGCGTTTAGTAAATCTGCCAATGTTTTAAATGTGACCTTTGTTAGATGAAAGATCTAGATCTAACAAACTTTAGCTTGAGTGTAACTTTTGTTCTTAAACCTATTCCTCATGTTGTCACTGATGTGTTGTCAATCCCAACCCCTGATGGAAACTCAACTGGAGAAAACATATACAAAGCCCTTGACACTGAGCTCAACAAACATGGACTTTCGTGGGATAACTGTGTCAGTTTTGGTGTTGATAATGCATCAGTCATGTTGGGCCACATGAATGGCATTGCAGCTCATATTAATCAGAAAAACCCTGACATACTGATTTAAGGTTGTCCATGTCACCTCTTACATCTTGCAGCCAAGAAAGGAGCAGAGTCATTGAGATGTCCACTTGAGACAATTCTCATTGACATTTTTCACTATCTGGAAAACAGCAGCAAGCGACTAAAAGAGCTTCAGCATTTCCAAAGTGAGACTGGAACAGCCCTTCACAAGATCATCAAACATGGTCCAACTCGTTGGCTGTCCCTTCATAACTGTGTGAAGAGGCAGCTTGAGCAATGGGAGGCATTGTCAGCTTTTTTTTTGCACATGAAAAGGGTTTTATTTCTACTCCCAATGCCAGGATGTCCAGGATCATCTCCTTTTTTGAAGACCCTCTCTCTCAATCCTATGCTACGTTCCCTCAGTATGCTCTGCCAACGTTTATCAATGCCAACCTGCTGCTACAGAGAGAAGAGCCTGTGATTTATCTAATGAGGCGGCAGCTACATGAGGTTGCCATTGATCTTCTTACTGCCTTTGTGAAGCCTTCAAGTATCACCCAATGTGAAGATCTTTATTCCTTGGAGTACCATAGAAGATCTAAGCAGAAGGAGAGGGAAGATCTTCACATTGGAGAAGGGGCAAGATTTTACATTGCTAAAATGAAAGGCAATGGGCTGAGCAACTCTGCTATCACACAGTTCTTTGAGGATGTGAGGAAGTTTTATTCTGAGTCTTTGGCTTACATGTTTATCAAGCTCCCACTGCAAAAAGAGGCCCTAGAACATGCAGAGATTCTGGATGTGTCCCTGAGAACTAAACAGTCTTTCTCTAGCATCAGATTCTGGTGCTCAAAGATGAAGTGCTTGCAGCCAGCTGGTGGGCTTGAGCAATTAGAGATGGAACTCTCCAAGTACCAGGTTGATGCTCTGGAGGATTTGGATTTATCTGTCCGTGTTGATATTCTATGGCAACAGATCAGCACCAGAAAGTCCGACACAGGGGAGTTCAAGTACCAGCAGCTTTCAACTTTCATGAAGGTGTTATATGCTCTTCCTCACAACAACGCAGACTCAGAGAGTCGGGCAAACATGTCCAGGGAACTGCTAAGTGATTTGACCATCATCAAGATGAACATGATTACTAGGGAGCAGTGCTGCTACAGTGCAGAGTTCACTCCAGCTTTTTTGGCCAGAGCTAAAAAGCTGAGTCAGTTCTAGATGCAACAAAATGAGTGAAATCAAGTGTACATAGTGTAAATAGAACTGTGAATTGGCATATTATGTAAATATTGAATTGAGAGCAACAAGATGTGGAGGAAACGATGTGGAAAGTAATCATAATGCATTGAGCAGCCAAAGAGGTACCAAATTGATAGAGCATAAGACCATGAGAGAAAAAGACAAGTGGATACTCGTCTAATGCAGTTCTTTAGGTGAGTGTAGACAATGGTGCTGGGTGATCCAGATTTTTTTCCTCTGATCCTGATTTTCTTTAGTTTGGATCCTGTTTTTTTGGTGTGATCGAGAGGCAGGTCTGAATATGGCTGGATTACCATAAAAAAAAAAAAGGGACAAAAATTTGCTTAATACTATTAAATATGCAATTCTACTCCTCATACAGACTCATGATTCAATCACCAAAGGGATTTAGACACAATGTGAGCAGAACATAATGAAATTAAAAATGGCATGAACTGATATTCTGATTAACTTTTCATGTGAAAATAGTGGAACTGTTACCAGCATACATATAAATTTTTATCTTAAAAATGCAATGGACTGAACATTTGGTTAAAATGTGTTAGCAAGATATCAACCTTACAATCTCTGAAAAACTTTAAAAAATGATAAAAACAACTGTATGGAAATTTCTTTGAGGGGTCAGTATACCATGTAAGGCAGAATTCTGTCTATGATGATGTCAGAGGTCACATGGCCGGAGAGGCGCAGCAACAGCTTCAGGGCAATGATCCAAAAATTACTGAATTGGAAAACGAAAAAAAAATAAATATGAATGCACATCATCATTAACACAGTATCAATCTCCAGATATACAAACAGCAAAATGCAATGCAAATTTTGCTTGAAAAAAATATCTCCACCGATACTGGCCAATAACGGAGAATCTTCACTTGGGAATGGTGCACACTGAAAATCTTCACCTCTTTTTTTCCTTTATTTGGAGCAAATCTTCTACCACACTGGCAACGGTTCTGCAAGAGTTGCAGGACGGTCCTGATGTCAAATGGGACTGTTTCCACAACCCTCAAGGGATCGACTTCACAATTATTTTTTAACCAACCCAGTTCATGCAAAAGCCACAGGAACCATCTCTTACCGTAGAGTTACCATTTCTTTCATTTCCTACCATGTTTGGTGAAAGCAGATTTGCAACTTTTAGAGATACATGTATTGAAGAACAAGGGGAGTCACTTCGTAGTGAATGAGCAGTTGCTAAGCAACTAACTTGTGTTGATCTACTGAACCGAATGTCGAGCTAAGAAAGGCAAGAATGTGAGAATTTACTTTTTTTTTCATTCCCAAGGACTACACAGACTTACCGGGATACCCACATAAAGAATGTATAAATTTGTTTTTCTTTCTTTCTTTGTTTGGTTTCAGATTTCAGGTATATTTTCCCATAATTCTCGGGAAATGCAATATTTGTCTTATTTTTTTAAAATAATCATTAAAAAAATAACTATGTGACATAATCAGTTTCTGCTTTCTGTATCATACAGGGCTGCTTTAGCACTGTCATATTTGCTAGAATTGTTGATGTCAGACTATAAAAAGTGTTGTTTTTTTTTTTTAATTTTTAAAATATCTCTGAATAACTGGACTTCAGCGTATGTAAACCCAAAAAAGCTCAGTTTTCAGTGAGTTAATATGATGAACATCAAATATATAGCATCAAAAAAATAACTATATCTAGTATATATAAATCTGCAAACAAAACCCACAAAAGGCTTATGAACTCGAAAACTTCTGAATGTATCCATATAAAATTTGGCACACAAAATATGTTGCATAAAGATCTCTCTTTCCACTTGCGTAGAACCGAAACAGCTTACTATGTTTGATGTTATTCTAAACAGGCAATAATACAGTGGTCACCGCCTAATAACCCACCTCTCGGGTGACAGAAGATGCGGGTTATTTGGCGAAGCTGGTTATAAGGCGTTTTTCAATGTTGAGGAGATTTTTATCATGGATTATCCCCCTTGTCTGTCGAAATATTTTGCAAGGACCTGTTTCGTTCAAACCAACAGTTTTTTAAAAATTTGTTTTGTTTTAATAAACACTTGACATGACAGGTGAGAACCAGTTGGTTTCATCAGAAAACAGGCCAATGCGCCCCCCCCCCCCCTCTCCCTTTTTCCCCAGCGGGAATTCT
>JBCAUA010042601.1:0-11893 GCA_038406235.1 Peronia verruculata
GTTGTTTTCTATTATTAAAGATAAACTATTTTAACCGTTTCCATCGAAAAAAAAAAAATTAGAGTTTTTCAAATAGCTGCCATGGCAACGCTGTCAACTTGGATTTTGGCATCTCTAAAATGTCTAACTACAAAATCTGTCAAGTCTGCTAAATGTTAATAAAACTTGATGAAACTTGATGAACTTTTTTTTTTGGACAAAATATCTAAAAGCCTCGATGTTTTCAGCCCTTTGTGTGCAACAGACATTTTTCTAGCAATTTTTTAAAACGCCATGGAGGGAAGTTTCAAATTTCGCCATTTTTTCATACTAAATACCCATTTTTCTATACAACTTACCAACAGAATGGGACACACATAATTATGTAGTTCTGTGTGTGTGTGTGTGTGTGTGTGTGTATGAACATGATGCAATCCAAATTTGGTTAGAATCGGTTCACAAAAAAAAAAAAAAAAAGAGAAGGAAATGGCAAAATATTGACCACAAACCCGGGTTTTGAGAAAACGCGCTTAATTTTTTTTTTTTTTTAAAGAGATTTTTTTTTATTCGGATTTTGGTCTCAAAAAAGCCTTTTTATATACTGGCACTCTCTCCATGACTTCTATGTCTTTTGTTGCCTCTTCCTGGCTATCTGGGCATTCTTTTTCTCCAATTCTGTGGCACCTTAGGCAGGCATAATGTATGGCTACCAGGAAAGAAAGAACGCATGGAAATGTCTCTGTTGAGCAGGCCGGGGTAAAAAGAGATTGTCAAATCATCATAACGCCCTGGGAAAATCTATTGGCAAGGAATATAGGTAATATGTTCTCGTTTATATTGTCTTTTGGGTACTGAACACATGGCCCGTCGCCTATAAATATGTAGAACAATTTCATGAAGACAATTTACAAACAAGCAAATAGCTCTGAAGACGAAAATTAGACTGATACAAGGACAATAAGGCAGGAGAAGAGTGTACGTAAGAACGGATAGATTGACTTTTCAGAAAGTCATCTATCTTGATGACTCCTTTCAGAACAGATATTTAAAAATATCTCAGTGAGTGATTGCTAAACTGAACAATGTCTAAGATAGCAGTCGTAATATAAAGCTAATAATAGGAAATAGCCTTTTGTATATGAGATTTTAAAAAAAATAATAATAAATACACATAGCCTATATATATGTACTAGCTGGGGACCCCATGGCCTCTGTGGAAGTTTTTTAAAAAAATATACAGTCCTGCAACTTAAATTTTTTCGCCAGCATGCGCACCTCGATGCTGATATTTTGGTTCATTAAAATGAATATTATTCAAAGAAAACGTGTTTTGGTCATGTGTCCCGCACGGAAGTGATGGCGGACAAAATGAATGATAGTTCGGCATTAAAAAAAAATAAATGAAAACAGCTCTATAAATTCCATCAAAATAAATAGTAGCCTATAACACAGTTGGGTATCAGTTGCCCACGAGTGTATTTTTAAATATTTTAAATGCCTGCCGATTCCGACTTTATTGGAGATTAAGATAAGTGTCCCGCCCCCTAATCGCTATCTTATAGATATATATAACCCACATAACCCAACACTGATAACCCCAATTTCTGAAAATTCGAATTAAAAAGAATCATTTTTTTTTCCTCTTTATGCCCATTAAATGTCTCTCGCATAATTCGAAGCCTTCGCCGTGAGTTTCCTAAAATCAAACCGGTCAGCGACGCCACAAAAGTAAAAATTGGCCTTTGTTCTCTCCACGTGGTTCCACCGAACGGGATAAAATAAGGACACATCGTCGAGGATGGGGCGAGAGAGATCAGGCAATTAACTTGCATAAATAAAAAGTAATGTACATGTAATGTACATGTAATACGTACATGCACGTGTTTGGCCGTGTCTACCTGTACAAGACTGCGAGGATGCTTGATTATTGATCGGGCATGGCTACACCTTTTACGTTGCCTCTCTCCTTCCTCCGCCCCCTCCAAACACTCAGCCATAGGTTCACTTGGAGCCACGGCGTGGGTTACGGTACAGTGGTCTCCGCCTAAGAACCCTCCGTCTAAGAGCCCGGTCCGCCTTAGAACCCGCCTCTGCTGTGAAACGGAAATTTTCCTCTATAAATTACCCCTCTAAGAACCCGATCTAGGTGCTCCCAAAGAAAAAAAAAAAAAATCCGCCTAAGAGCCCGGTGTTGGACCAAGATAACCGAGTACTTATGGGGTAATTCCACACCATACTGTCCACCTGAGAGAAATGCACAGTGCTAGATGTGCAGTAAAATGGAAACGGGGGTGGAGGGAACAGGTAGACAAAGAAATGGAAATGACGGTTGATGTATGACTGTATAATCAGGCCATGTTGTTGACTTACAAGTGACCATTTCTTTGTTTGACAACACGTGGGACAGCACTTGTGATTGGCTTTGTGGATAAGGAGGTGTAAGGTTAGCATCCTGACTGGTCAGCTGTTTTGCTCTTTCGGTTGGTCTGTAAACACTTGAGTCCCTTGCGCGAGTATCCACGGGGTAGCATAGCAATATCATGTTTTCAACAATGGTACTGTTATGTGAAAACTCGCACGGCGTTTAAGCGCTAGGCAGAATTGATGTCACTGTGCACTAAAAAGATCAGGAATTACTACATCTAATTATAACACACACAGGGAAGAAGGCTGTACTTATTCATATAGATAAATCTTTAACTAACGGTAACGATCAACAAATCAAGACAAGTAAGGACAATCTGTGGTCAGAGGGGTTGGGTAACTTTTCAATTCTTTTTTTTTGTCTCCCAACGACCGGGTTCTTAGGCGGAGACCACTGTATAAGTTTCCGCTTTTCAACCTCCTATCGGGAAGGTAGGCTATGGCGGTCTCCAGATAACTTCACCGCAGGAGGTTGAAAAGCGAAACTGAAACCGTAACTCCCGCCCTGGCTTCAAGTGAGCCTATGCTTTTCTGTTCGTAGGGGGCGTAAGGGGGGGGGGGGTAACGTCGGAGGAGCAGCGATGCCGATCGATAATCGACCATCCTTGTACAGCCTTATACTGTTAAACTACAGGTAGACACGGTCAAACACGCGAACTATAGTTGTATTTTTTTCCTATCTTATAAGACTTTTTTACTTTAGAAATATTCACATTGTAATTCGCATTTGTACTTCTTACATTTTAGCTGTTTAATTTTGACTGTTTATCAACTTTGATGCATTCAGATTATAAGATTGTTTATTCAGGAACGAGCTCTTCTCCAAAGGTTTTCTTTACAGACTCAAATCAAGAGTAGGAATATAATGAAGGGTATTTATGATCTGAATTTTCGTACTCTGAAATAACATTTAATATCATTCTCTTTATAGTTTCATTTCTCTGGTTTTCTATTTTTTCCAAGATCAAATTCATATTTCGAACATTGAGTCAG
Source organism: Peronia verruculata (assembly GCA_038406235.1). Classification (NCBI taxonomy): domain Eukaryota; kingdom Metazoa; phylum Mollusca; class Gastropoda; order Systellommatophora; family Onchidiidae; genus Peronia; species Peronia verruculata. The sequence continues at coordinate 3,397 of JBCAUA010042601.1, forward strand.
CCAACATATGTTTTGTTTGTTTTTCCCACAGTTTTCCCTTGTAGAATGTTGATATCTCTCATCGCCATGTTGAACTTCTTTTTCAGTGACAACAACAATATAAGTACAAACATACATGTAAGCTTACAGACGTACAAACATACATGTAAGCTTACATACACATACACACAATTACATACAAATAAACAGAGAAATCTACCCTCACTGATTTTTTCTCTTCCATGATAAGAGTACGAAATGCGACAGTTTTTCGATCTTATTTGCTATGCCTTATTAGACCGTCCTCCTCTCTATTAATAGTAGAGAGTGTTTATATAGCGCTTATTCCCGTAATTACAGGCTCTAAGCGCTTTACAATCTATTATTACCCCGACAGACCTAAGAAGACACTCATAAACGTTCTCAGCTTCCTGGGAAGCATACAAGGCGGCTGCCTGTTAGGCGCTCAAGTCCTTGTCAGTCTAACAATATCAATAGCTGTCTATAGTCAGGTACCCATTCAAACCTGGGTGGAGTCAGGAAATGTGTGTTAATTGCCTTTCCCAAGGACAAAATGTCGACACCTGTCAGGATTCGAACCCGGAACTTCAGATCCCGAGACCAACGCCCAACCGCTAGGCCACAACACCATGAGTTGTGTTTAGCAACTGTTTTTGTGCACAGGAGACAGGACAAAATGATTTCCAAAATATACCTGTTTAGGCAAGTGATCGGTAAAATGACTACAATATATAATGGTAGATTTACTATCCCCTTTTCACGTGACATAGATATCTCCAAATCGCCCAAAATGGAGATAGGACAACAAAGAACTGAACCCACGATTTGTCTTTCTTTCAGAAGAGAACAGGTATCATAAGTCCTGTCTGTCTCTTACGGTGTTATACGGTTTTGTTCTGCAAGTTATGAATTTGCGTTGAGCGCTGAATTATAGATCTAAATATCACATCACTAAAAGATTTCTGTGGGCTCCAGAGGGTTAAGTATTATCTTTGATTCTCTCATTATTATTATCAAAATTCTCTATTATTACTATGTCAGTTCTTTTCTTTTCTTTTTTTTTTTTCTTCCTTATCAATGTGATTAAGATATAAAAAAACACATTCTCACTGTCCTTCCACTCCTTCATCTTTCCTCGTTCTGCTGATGTCATCATGGGTTTTCACCCTGTTACTTTGCTCTTTCTTGGTTGAATAAGAGTTAATGTGTGAATATCGCATCGGACTGAATTCTGTCGAGACAATTTAGACCTTTGACTATACATAACGCGGCATTTTAAAAAAAAATGAACGAAGAGTCAAAGCCTTGGAAATTTCTATTTGAGGCTGTATTGAGCAATTAATACTCAAACTACAATAAGTTTTATAATACATTGATTTTACGGAAGTGCCTCAATGAACTGAAGACCGAGGAAATGTAGCTACATGTCATGTACAATGAAAAAGTTTCTTTTTTAAAGACTTCTGTGCCTTTTCTTTGTTGAAATTGTTGATTCAAACCATTGCTTGAAATCATTACCCTAGGGACAACAGTGGCTTTCCCTTTTGATATTTCTATTTCTAAGTAAGATAGTTAAAGCTCAGGGCCAAACATATTACACAGTATTGAAAGTACCAATCTCATGCTCTTCTCTGCCTCATAGTCTTCAATTGATACTCTTGTCCTCTCTCTCTCTCTCTCTCTCTTTCTCTTTCTCTCTGCTATATTCCAGTATTCCCCCATTATTGTCTATCTGATCTTCTCTCCATCCTACATCATTCTGTGGTGTCTGTTAACTGTCGAATGTTCACTATTCGAAAGTCTATGATCCATCTCTGTTCACTGGCGTCATCTATCTTGTCAGGCAGTGACGGAAAGAGAAGAGTGAGGGATAACCTGTTCTGTCTATAGGAGACACAGAAAGTTCAGCCCACTTGATAATTCTTTTGCCATTTACCCTTAAAAACGTCCATAATCTCCCCAAGGGACAATCTCACTTTCGAATAAACATTCCGTTAAAGAGGGAAAGATTTCTTCGAGCATGAGTGTAATGGCCACCACACTTATCATAAATACATTACTGATGGAAGATTACGAGGTTAAAGGATTAAAGGATTAGGGAAATAAATGACCTGTGGATCGGGGCTGGTTTGTCTAGTGTGAATTGAAGTTTAAGATGGCAAACTGTGGGGCTATTTCAGATTGATGCTTTGGTGAATCCGTTGAAAATTTGGGATATAAGCACTCCTTGGACAAAGTCATATAATTGTATCCATGGTCTGAGGTGTGCAGGAATGGCTTGTAGCAAGAGTATTTTACAGACACTCTATAAAGCATTTTTAGTTATTCAAAGTTGTTTTAGCGCTCACATTGCAGTTGGTGGCAAGGTATCTTTGTAGTTGACATGAGCTTCTTATTGAGTACATTAATTAACTAAAGCTGCTTTTCATGAAACGCACTTAACACAGTGGAATTGATCAACCTTTGCTTAGCTCAGTGGTTAATTCATTTCTCATGACGCTACCATATGTTTTGAATTACTAACAGGCAAAGTGGCATTGTAATATCAGATCAGAAGAACTTTTACGCCATCAATGAAACACACACTGTGCTATCCACGGAGTTGTGATGTTCTCACTCCTGTCAAGCAATGGATGAAAATGGTGGAAAATATTAAGGAAATGAATGGTTAGGCTGTAAATGGACAGCTGCGGAATTAATATGTGAATAGTCACTTAACCTTCAAGGTATCAGTATAAATTGCTGTAGTCCCGCTTTTTCTATAATTATTTTTGTTTACGCTAAAGAAATATGACAGTTAAGGCTATATGGCAAAACGAGAATCTAGTTACCCAAAGCAAACTGACATAGTTTGACATGCCAGACTTTTGGCAATTCTCAGATTAAGGAAGAGGAAACGGAACAAAACTAAGCGTCTTATAGGAAGTCCAGAGTGTATGGCGTCAGTGTTAGCTAACTTTAATATCAGTGACTGAAAGGTCATTAGCGCCAGTAGGCCCAGTTTGCCTTGAGCTATTACTAATTCTTCTATTTCTAAGTTAGCCTTAAAAGTCTCTTAAAGCTATTTTAAGAAAACGCTATAGATGTTTGGCTTAGACAGGAATGTGGACGATATGTGCCTTAAAAGTTGCAAGACTTTTTTTTTTTTTTTTAGGACAGAGAAAATACAAATATTTGGGGGGGGGGGGGAGGGGGGGGTCACGCATAAGCAATGAACATCGCATCATGAGACCCACTGATTCCCCCTATAACAGGATGTGATGCCTTCCAACCTGCCCATCTCGTGTTCCTATAATTATATAGGCCTAGGAATATGTGAAGACTAATGCACAGATGAAATCCGGACAAAGAAAACAGACTACCACGAGAATGCCATTTTTCATTTATTTATTTATTTATTTTTCTTAAGAACAAACATCACGGAAATGAAACGAAAATAGTCAGCAGATTTTGGCGTCCAGTTATCAACAGAACAGCCAACGTGACCAATAATAATCCGCAGTGTATTTCACGTTAATCAATGTAATGATTTTGTTATCTGACTAAAACGACAATCTGCACGGCAAAGCAATATGACCACGGTAATTGCGAGGACTGAACGAGAGTGCAAGCCGATCCATAATGGGAGTGTCCACCAATTATGGCGTCAGTAGGTCCTCAACATTGAGGACTTTCTCTCAACAGTCAATAGGCTGATGTCAAAGCTCCGTTGTTCCCTATTAAGAACGGCTGTGTTTTTACTGTTACGACACATTACCACAAAGAGTTCATAGAGTGGGCGTGGCAGAAAAGCCCTGGCCAGGAGGCCAGAGACTAAAGCAAAGCTCTCAGACTGACTGACTGCAAGCCGATATAGAACTGAGGGACTTTCTGCCCTGGAAAATCTCAGAAAGCGCAGTTCTAGTTGGGTCTGCTCCTCTGTGTGGTCTCTGTCGTGGTTATTTATTTGATACAACTCTCTCCCTCTCTCTCCATCTCTTTCTCTCTCTTCCTTCATTCCCCCTCTTTCTCACACATAAATCTCTACGCTTCTTCTCTTCCTCCATTTTCTCATTTCACCTTTCCCCTCTTTTTGTCTTTTCTTTAGTCCATGTCTTAGTTTTATTGGCCATCTTCTCTCTCTCTCTCTCTTTCTTTCTCTCTCATTCTCTGTCTCTCCCTCGTGCACCCACACAGCCACACACAAACCACACACACACACACACACACACACACACATTAGTCTCCACGTCTGTTGAATCTGCCTCCTCTTTCTCCCTCCCCCCTCTCTCTCCCTCTCTCTCTCTCTCTCCTTTCTCTCTCTCTCTTTCTCTCTTGCTTAAGTTCTCTTACGCCTACAATCTTCAAATAACTGAGGAACTCACTTCATTACAAGTACTGGCCCTATAACTATTATTCTCTAACATTAAGTTAAACGTATTACAAGAAATCGGTCTAGAAGAATATAAATATAACTAATAATTTTACGTTTTTCATTACATCATAACGGATTGAATCAGCTTCCTGATCAGAATCCTTTCCACTCATCCCATTTGTCTGTCTGTCTGTTTGTCTGCCTACCTGCCGTCTGTCTATCTGTCTTTCCCTCTCTTTCTTTCTCTCTCTCTCTCTCTCTGTCTCTCTCTACCTTCTTACATCTAACTTCATAATGGGTCCTTACTTTTCTGAGAATTCAGAAATAATAACAGCCAGGGTTACAAGCTCTATGGATGTTTGAAAACCGTCGGTCCCACTATTTGTTAATTGTATTGGATTTTGGCTTGTGCCCTAATCAATGCGTCAATAATTGAATGAAAACAGTGTACAGGAGGTCGGGCAAAGAAACAAAAAAGGTAGAAAATGTGAAGGGAGAGCGGAGGTCAAAGGGAGTCTATTTGTTTGTCATTACTAAATTAATGGAATCGTGTTTGCTTTCTCTGTATATATGTGATTAGAGTGTGCATAAACAGATAGGTGGGCTAGCATGCAGACAGACAGACAGACAGACAGACTGAAAAAAAAGAAAGGAAGAAAGAAAGAAAGAAAGAAAGAAAGAAATAGAAAGAAAGAAAGAAAGAAGAAAGAAAGAAAGAAGAAAGAAAGAAGAAAGAAAGAAAGAAAGAAAGAAGAGCAGACAGATAGGAAGACAGCAGCCAGACAACCAGGCAGATAGTCACACAGATAGACCAGCAGGCAGACAGAAGGACAGATATGCTGACAACAAACGATTCTGGCTGGCACGAAAAATCTGTTATTGGGGAGGAAACTGAGACACTAGATGGACACGATACAAGAGAATCGTAACAGCCAAAGACAAAGAAGAGTACAATAGAGATGAATGAACAGCAAAGCAATAACACTATGCCCATGCCTGTACGCTTGATTCTTTGCATTAGAAAAGCTCTAAGCGGCCCAGCGATTCACCAAGACTGAGGCTTGCTGCAAATCATAAGCCTGTTTTGTTTGACTGGCTTGTCTGATTTGCTTTACTGGAGAGGGTTACAAATCCAGTGTTGTATTTGCTAACAGGTCCCAGCACTAATTAGAACCAATATTCAGAGTAAGGCTTACTCAATCTCTTCTCGTATATGGCATCTGGGAGTGTTAAGGAGATAGTGTGTGAGTGTCGTATCTATGTGTAATCAGGTGAAGGCAATATTGCTTTACATAGGCGTACTACTCATTTTATAATCAGTTGTTGAAGTATTCCCAGAGAAGTGTCCATCCACTACATGTAAGAATTGGTTAAATTCATCGAGAGCGTTACGGAAATCATTTCTGTCATCAGCGATGGACTAATCAAGCTGATACAATGTTGCGTGAGTCTGACTTGTTCTCATACATGTATCATCCATGATAATTTTATCCATTTAACATCTGTGTGAATGCACATCTGTTCATTTTGTGTGAATGTATCTTACATAAGATAATATTATACTGTGTCTCATCAACTGTAATGGAGTTTTCCTAGGAAAAACAAATATAGTTGATCTTATCTTTTCTTTTTCTTACACTGAATATTGCCTGTCTAAGCAAAGCTAATTGCACTGTTAGGTTTTTTTTTTATTGCTGTTGTGCTTTTTTTTTTTTTTTGTAACTGTTGCAATTGCATTGCATAATGTATTCCCTGTTGTCGGCTGATGTGACCTGATGTTGGCGATGTGGTTATAAAGCTCGGAGTACTTGTGTGAAGGTGAAAGTCATGCAGACCATAACAATAACAGTATACCTGGCTGAACAAAACAAAACGAAACAAAACAAAATGTTACGAGAGGTGTGTGTCACTGTGGCCGAGAGGTTACGCGCCTGCTCCTCAGCGAAAACGTATGTCGCGGGTTCGAAACTCGAATCCGACAGGGAAATGTGAGAAAGGTTGAAAGATAATAACCAGTTCTCTCTCTCTCTGTCTCTCTCTCTCTCTCTCTGTGTGTGTGTGTGTGTGTGTGTGTGTGTGTGTGTGTGTGTGTGTGTGTGTGTGTGTCCTAGTTTTTTTTTTTTCTTTGTTTTCCGTTTGTTTCATGCCGAGAGTTATCAATCTTATCGCTCTGGTGACGTGGACCGCTGACTGACTGATGCTGCAGGATTTTTCCCAACAGTCAAGCCACATTTACAGCATGATAGCAGCACCTACTGACACGAACTAAAGTTATAGCTCCTAAGTTGGATGCCAAAAGATGTAAATGGCCATAAAGACAAGGAGCCGGCCACTTTATAGCACAGCGAGACACTTTATGTGTAAGCACTTACATGTCAAACTGATGGACTTTGACAGTCACAGTGCACAACACTGGCGGGCATTCACACAGAGATTAAAATTAAAATTTAATTCCTTCCGTTCAGACAAACCTACCCCACCCCACCCCGCAATTAATTAACTAGAGTTGATTAACCGCAAATTTGAGCCGTCCTCACAAGTCCCACTGGGAACAGATCAGAGAACAGGATGAAACTGCTATCACTGGTAACAATAACAACAACCGTAGACATCGTTCTAGTGACGCCTACTTGCATGTATCAATCTTGATCGGTAAAATACGCGTTTTCTTCTGGGCATTGCTGTTTTATTTATTTATTTATTCATTTATTTATTTATGTAGCCTATTATTTATTTAGTTATTTATTTATAAATCATTCCTTTGTTCATTTTTGCCTATTCTGTCTGTTCTTTCACGTATGTTGTCTGTCATTTTACTTCTATATTATCTTTGTTTGGCTCTGGGTAGTCTATGGACTGTCTCGGGTAATTTATGATTTTGTTAACATGTAGCCTCTAGTCTGTCTCTGGTGTGAAATAAACAGTTAATGTTTAGTTTGTTTAGCTGTGATCTCTGTGCAGTTCCATCCCAGCCAGGAGGTGTCGTCCGCTCAGTCTGTATCATTTGGTCTGTCCAAATACATCAAGTAGGTCTACATGTAGCTCTCGTCGATCTCATCAACTTTCCAACTGTCTATGCAGAATAAAGTGAAACAGCTGGATAAATGAAAGCTCTATGACTTCAATATCACATTTCCGCACCCCCACCCTCTCCCCATCTTTATATCATCATTAAATGGACTGATTTTTGGTGAGTATGGCATGCCATTCTTGTCATAATATATTTACTACAATGGGAAAGAGGTGAGGCTGTTTATTTTCTACCCCTGCACATCTCTTGTGTCACTGAATTGCCTGTGACAGATGTAGATCAGATCTAGCCTAATAGTAGCAATAACACGCAGGTCCTTTGGCATCTGTCACCACGTCATTTGGCATGAAGATCCGAGAAGAAAATGAACTTAATCCCCGCCCCATCCCATCTCACCCCCTCCCCCCCCCCCCTCCTCGAACAATTCCTTTCCGGCACCCATCTTTTCCCATGTTGATTGTACAAGACAGTACGAATCCTATTATTATATTATTATTCATACACAGTAACAGGAGCAGCTCGGAACACCCTCAGGGTGAAAGGCTTATGAAGAACGAAACTCGGAGCGAGACGATCTAGTGTACAAATTTAAGATAGATCACATAATAGACAAGACAAGATAGATGCAATGAACACATAACACAATAGTGTTATGTTATTTTATTACCACGGTTGTGGACAGCTGAGATAACCACCACTACAGAAGGTTGAAAAGCTTATAGAACCATAACCATAATAGACAAGATAATCTCCACCAGAAGGTTGAAAGCCGTATACATGTATTACTATATAATATAGAACGTACTGTGCCCGTCCACAGCCGAGCTAATTATTTATCGGATCTGCCCCAGTGACTTCATAAGCTGTCGCACTCCAAGCTCGCGACCTTGACATCAACCTAGGTCAGTCGCTTTCGGACCGGTCTAAGTTTAGCAATCGATCATGAGTGTTGGAAAGTGTCACAGTCAGTCTCCTTCCTCAAATGAAAACAACAAAGTAGGTCACTGCAATCATGAGATAGCTGAAAACCAATTCAGTGTCTTCTTCTGATGAACATTGGGTCAAAAAGGATCAGAATTTCCGACAATAAAATCGAGTTGGTTGCGAGATGT
>JBCAUA010042612.1:0-11893 GCA_038406235.1 Peronia verruculata
AAGTTCTTCCTTGAATTTTGTGCCCTTAGACTTTGATGGACTTAGTAATACCCATGTTGATGAAAAATATATACAATATGTAAACAGTAGTATATACAAATAATATTAGTAAGCGTTGATCTGTCCATTTGAAAGTATTGGGAATATGGTCATTCAAAGATTGACCGACCAATCTGCCACCCAGGCCCTGGCCTAGTTGGGGCTCTATATGTATTGATAATCATCTACAGGAAAAAGACGTATAAGCTTATCATCTCCTTCACTAATATCAGGAGTCCCCAAAAGTAGACATTTATGGAGGGAATTCTAGTATTTGATACCAACATGTTCTGAGGTTGAAAGCCTGAAAAAAAAAAAGGTTCCTTATCACTGTATTTCTAGTAAAAACAAAAACAAAACAAGAAAACAAAGGGAAAAAAAACGTCTAATGCATTTTTCTCAAAGTATTTTTTTTCTTTCTTTTTCAGCACAAATTTGTTATCTACTTCTTTTTTATTTATGTAGCAAATGCCGTGAAATTTGGCATGAATACAGGGCGATTTTTGCTACCGTTCTAATTTTTTCAGAAAATTTGATATTTTGGGGGTCAATATTCGGGAAATCCGTCCCTTTTTTTAACAACCGATTTTAAAGCTATGCCAATTATCAAAAATCGCTTCTGATCGTTCCCATATGTTAAGTTGAAAAGTATTGCCCACAATTTGAAGCAAATCGGTTGAAAAATGTGGAATTGTATGCACAGCAGAGTTATGCAACATCGGATGGCAAAATCCAAGATGGTTGCTGTTGTCATAACGACAACGAATGATTTCAACTTTTTGTCTGTTGTTTTACTCTAATTTGACCATAGCGAATTCGATGATAATGCAACTTCCCTTCTCCCTCCCCCCCCCCTTTTTTTTTTTTTTGCCTCCTCCCCTCCCCATCCCCCTTTTTAACAGTGTTAAATTATGAAATCAGTGCATGATTAAATTCGGTATGAAGCTCGAGTTAACTTATATAGCAAGACGATACACACATCTCTTCTACATTCCTGTTCAGGAGAAGGAGGGGGCGCGGTGGGAGGGGGGGGGGGATGACATGAAATTACGACTGCAGATATTTTCAAACCCATGTTACAAGTACCTCTTGATTCAGCACTGTAATTATGCATGACATGTCTCTGGTTACTGTCCATCACGCCAGACTATCGATTGATTTACAAAGAGAGACGTAGGAGAAAGAGAGAAAAAGTTTAGAAAACAAATACTTTGCCTGAGAAGATATTTTATCATGTTCATACAATCAAGGTGTGTATCATTGATTGCTTTTCGTTCTTGCTGTGGATGAGCACCTACAGTTTTAGAGGGCCTGAGGGATTAGGTGATTTGTCTTGTTTCATTTTTGTAAATGTGTAGTGAAAGTATTTCGTTTTCTTTTCTTGAGTTCTGCTTTCTTATTTAATGCTGGAATGTAGACAACTGTAAGCAACAATCAGCTTGTCTATTCGTTCTATTATTTTGATTTGTAAAATAAAATACAATCCATATAATGCAGTGCAGGTAAGAAGATAAACAAGAAAACTTAATATCTTGTTTTGAAAAACCTGTTTGTTTGCTATGGGAGACAATAAATCCCAGAGTCTCCAAATTTCCCGGCTACACATCTCTGATAAACTATTACTTCCATGTAATTCTCGGTTTCTTGGAGCCAAAATCTAGTTTCTATCACTTCGATGAAATGTATATGTTATAACTGTCAATCATTGTTTAATTTATACAGTTAATAGTTGACACTTTCTGACTAAGGAGCAATTCGACAATAACAAAATGATGATTTGCAGGAACATAAATGATACATATACGATACATTCCATGATGGCAGTTGTCGGAACTGAACTTAAGACACACCTGTACTCATAAGCTGTTTTGTTGGTAATCTATTCCATTAATTTTCGGAATTTATCATATTTCTATTCATTTTAATGTATGAACTTTCATCCTATCGCTAGATGCAATCGATATCATTCAACTCAGATTATGAAATACTCTTTTTTTTTTTTTTCGTTTGTTCATTTTTGTTTTCGTTTGTTTGTTTTTGTTTTCGTTTGTTTGTTTTTGTTTTGTTTTGTTCTTGTTTGTTTGTTTGTTTGTTTTGTTTTGTTGTTTTTTTGTTGTTTTTTTTTTTTTCGTTGTCATCGATTTTTCTTAAGTACATCCTCACAAATAAGAGCTAGCTTTGCGCAACATGTTAGATTTGACAGTGTGCCTAATGGGGAGTGAAAATTTAAGAGGTTCTAAGAAATGAGATTCAAATTTGAAAAAACCCAAGGTTTTTTTTATTATTATTATTATTATTATATCCCTTGTCTTTAGGGCTCTATGGAACTAGATATTGGAAGTGTTTTGTATGTATATTTATTTTAGTTCCTTTACTTCTCGAAGAGTGAAAAAATATGCAGCACAAGGTAACCTGGTAAATTACAGTAGAGAGCACTGTAAAAAAAAAAGAGGAAAAATCGACTTTGTACCGTTACGTATTTCCACCGCTCTATTTGTTTGTTATGGAGCACAAATGTTGCAGTTCAAAATGAGCTTTTTTCCCTTGCCACTATCACCAAGTCACACCCCATTTCAGGATCATGCAATGTGCACAGCACAGGTGGGTTGGAGTGATTTTCCAATGTGTGTTTACACTCTTGTACTCAGGCTCATAACATCAGTTTTTATTACTCTCTCGCGACAGAACACCTCCAATATTACGGATGTCTGCGTAATGTCGATAAAATCTCAAATGTGTTGACGAGCACTGTAAGCGAAAAAAAAAATGTGCCTCTGGCCCTGAGGAACCTCCCCATTTGAAGCAATAAAACACAAAGACAGATAATTTTTAATGTGGCACCACTTATAGGAAAAAACATTGCCAGGTACTTTTTTAAGGCATTATTATTTGTAATACTTATTATTAAGGCTTCACTGTAAAAAAAAAAAAAAATTCTTGATTGCCACAAGGCACACAAAAAAGAAATATAAACAGCAACAAGGCATGAAAATAAAAAGGAAGAAGAGAACAATCAATGCAGTTGAACATGCCTAAACAATGGACAGGATGAAAGATTTTACACTATCAATAGAAGAAATTTCACAACCTCTAAGCTCCTTCCACTGTTACCTTAACCCTAGCTATATCAAAAGAAATAGACTGACAGGATTTTCTTTGAAAAACATTACTGTTCATATTCACGAATTGATAATTTATGCTTTATATGATAGAATTCCATAGCCATAATAATTATTACAAAATTTCGTCGTCTGGAAGAGAATTCAGGTGCAAAATACAATGAACGATTCCCTGACCAGACAGGCATCTCTCTAGACACTAATTCCAGGTTTTAAAAAAAAAATATCTCTTGAGACACAACTTTTTAAAAAAGAAATGATGTAGAGTATTATGTAAAGTTCAGTCCCAATAAATGGCTTTAGGGCTTTACAGAGAACAGACAGAAAAGTTCAACCAAAAGAATGAGAATGTAGACATTAACAGTTTACAAATACAGTACTGTCACGCGCGGCGCTTTGAGCATTATAATATACTCAAACACACCAACCTGCAGTAAACCGATACACACAGAAAGAATGTAAGAATCATATGAACTCAATATTAAACAGATTCCGAGGCTAGCCTTAGTTTGTTCTAACCATCTTTGTCAGATACAAACTAAGAATTTAAAAATAATAATAATAATAATAAATCACCCAATATCTGAGTTATCATGAGAAAAGGATGACGTTGAATATTCTGAGCCTCTACAACATTCTTGGAGGAAACGCACGGGGAAAGGGGAAAGGTTCAACATTGTTGTATCGGCGTTTTGCTCGCGTTAGCGGTCTCGAACCACGAGTCAATTCTTAGGACTTAGCCTATCGCGTTTGAACCAGATAGTGAGTGGGGGGCGGGCAAGACCCAGATAATGTAACTCCCTCCGTCCATGATGTGAGCTGATAAGAAGAAGGAGTGGGGAATGTGGTGGGGAGTTTACAGCTCTTCAACTTACTCGAAAATCGCGGAACGTAAGTAAGGAGGTGGTAATGGACGAATTCCACCAACGCTATCGTTAGTCCCCCGCTGGACACATGGACCAGAGTAACTGGAAAAGAAATGTGTTTTTGTGCCTGAGAGGCTTGGATAGACCCATCAGTGTTGTGTACCTGTCGTTCTTGGACAGAACGGCAAACTTAACGATTCGTTGTCTTTGACTCTAGAGTTGGTACATATATTTATCAAGTGAGTGAGAGTTTTCCAGTTTCATGGGTGATCTGGACTATTGATGGCACGCTGAAAGGACACAGAAAGTGGTGAGTACGCTGAGCTTGGCGTATCATTGGAAAGAGATAAAGTATGAATATTTATAACAGAACGTAATAGGAGATATCTGTGATAAGAGCTTTGGGTTGTGAGTGTCTGTGTGCAACTGATGAGAGCCTTGACGTCATTTGCTAACTAACGATATATCCGGAACGATTTAGTGACAAGGTGAGTTTGACAGGCTAAGTATTTTTATTCTTGAGTTACCAAGAGGCAAACTGTTTAGATATGTGCATCAGACGTCAACTATTTTTTTTTTTTTTTTATTTCCTTACAGACGTGCTATATTTTCCGTCCTTTTTTTTAAACAACATATTAATCATCACTATTATAGTCATCATTATATACAAACGTCTTATTGAGTGAAGACTGATCAATAATATTGTAATTATCATTATCATCTAATCATTTTCATGGTTATTCTTATCATCATTGCTTACATACATTATCATAAAGTCTATCAAGACATCTTTACATTCCCTCTATGTTTTCTTTTTTATTATGCCATCGTGATGATTGAGCTCACCATTGTCGTTATTATCATCATCGACATTTTACCCAACAATCTCGACAAAGACTGAGACTGCTGCGTCCGCTCGCTTACACGATAATGTGATTAAATAATGAGTAAATTATCGTAAAAATGAGTTGAAAGCAAGAAAAACAACAGCTGGGCAAAGAACCACATGTAAAAATGATTACTTGTCAATAACTATTGCCCTTAGCAAAGAGATCTAATCGTTTCAGCTCTGTCATTCCAAATTATTGTGCCATGACAGATCTCTGCACATTATTTCTTTTTTCAGTTGTTATTTTTGTTGTTGTTGTTGTTTCTGTTAGTGTTACTGTTACTATTACATTTTTAAAAAATTATTTATTTATTTTTGATAATACTTCTTATGTTCATTTTTAATGTAACGACACCCGTCTTTTAAAACAGAGAAGTTTTGCCATTGCTGTTGTCTCTAACATTGTCTGACAACTTAATTCCCACCTAATCAGCCACCGAAAAATTAAAAAACAACAAAGAAATAACCTCTTTTAACCTTCTGTTGCCCCCCCCCCCCGGCCCCTCCTCTCCCTTCACTCCTTTCTCGTTCCTTCCTAGTTTAATTTTATGTAAAGCTGTCTATATATCTTCATCTCATGGCGTGATGCGGTTGAGAAAATTCACAAACTCCACAGAAAAACGTCGCTCAGATTTCAGCCGTCTCCTCAAGTCTGTGACCAGATATACTCAGCTGACTAACGTCGGTCGTTACCTCCTTGATAGCTATTTGATTGTTTGTGAGTTATGCAAATCGTCTAGTCACTGCCTCAATGATGATTACTGTTCAAAGGGCCAACGAAAGAGAATTTTTTAAAAAGATGAATAGAGGAGCTGAACAGAGAAAGAACACCGATAAGGCTTCATTTGGTTTGGAGAATAATATATGGACCACTAAACATGTCTTAAGATCCACCATAAGATTTAATAGAGTGTCACTTTATGTGGGGTATGATGTACCAACACTGTCTCAAGAATCACAAAAACAAGGCAATGAGCAAATACTGGACAACTATTATCACAGGGAATGAAAATTTTGCAGCTCAATAAAATATTCTCCATCGTTCAGGTATGAGGATCAAAACAGAAGAACATTTGTCCATTTCAAACACATGGGAGAAAACCGAAGTTTTGTTGTTAAAAACGTCTATCTTTGTTTTGCTTATTTCTTAAGTTTATTGATTATAATCATGGCTTTTTTGTTTATTTCGTTTGTTTCTTAGGTTCAGAAATAAAACCACAGACCGTAACCTTGAGGATATTAAATCTAGCCATGTTCGTTCCTCTCCCTTAGTCTTTGATGGTTCCTTCTGCTGCTCCGCTTTTCCTCTTTTTTCCTGCACTGCTTCCATGTTCCTTACTCTTTCTCCTTTTCTTTTTATACAGCTTTCCTGCACCTCACATATCACACGGATAAGTCAAGCAAAGAGGTCAAATCAAGACTACTATGCAAGTGAGAAAAAAATTTAAATGCATCCAATTGTGGTATGCAGAATTCATAAAATCTCTGACGGTCAGGCGGGTATTACCTTGCGTGATAAGAGCATTATAACCTACGGACTAGACATTCAGTGAAAATGAAGTCGACTAATAAAATTGCTTTAGATACTGACCCTTCAAGAGCTAACAACTGATCGTTATTCGTCAATGCTTTGTAACCGGAACCACCCAAACAACTCATTCTGCCAACAGTTAGCTCTGATTATGCATGTCATTTCTTGATATGTAGTGATATTTATAGTATGTATGTAACGGTCAGATCTGACAATGAACTCAAAGGGCAGAAAAAGATGACACAAGATTAGGTCTAAAGATTTGTTAACAAATCTCATTCGAAATAGTTTGTCAAATTTTCAGAGGCCATGAATGCGGTGGTGCTCATGTGTCTCTTCCGATGAAAGCATATTGATTATCTAAAGATATGTGACTTTGATCGTCATGAGCTATTCACTGTCGAAAACGGCAGATTTCTCCTCCAGCTGTGTTTTCCCTGTCTTCTTTTTCAAACAAGGCGATGTGCATCATAGACATATTACGCTTCCACTCGGGGATCAGACTGGACGTTGGAAGGAGGCGCGTGTAGCAAAACAGACATCAGAAATATGGAGTAGGTCAAAAAGCCAAAATCCATATTTTTTAGTTCAGCATTATTTTTTCATTGTAAACTTGAGGCAATATATTCCTCATGTACCTTAGGGTAAGTTTTCATTTTTAAAAAATGGTTACCATGGAACCGCAAGTAAACAGCCGCCATTCTGGATTCCCCTCTACTATACTTTTCATTCACAATTTCTCAGTAAACCATCATTTACAAAATTTTGGAGAAATATTCTTTCGTCTAATATACAACGTCTTGTACACTTTTTTTATGTTATAAAATGTGTACATTGCTTTATTCATTTATTTATTTATTTATTTTTTAATAGTCCTAGATGATAAACACATATTTCCATAGTTTGGAAAAGACCAATAAATTCTCGAATTATAAGCGAAACATCCGACAAAATATTTATTTTACCTCGGTCCATACTTTCTGCAGGTTTCAATGAAATCCTATGCTAAAATGTTTAGACATTTTGTCATTAGTGCAATAAAAGCACATTTCGAATAAATCTTAAGTTTTCTAAAAGTTTAGTCACTGTCAGTATTGTTTCTTTTGACTGTGTCCATCTATGAAGATCATCTGTTGCAGAATAAACCAGGAACATAGTTATGGCCACCCCCTCTCCTCTCTGCCACCTGGCCCATGCTATCTTCCTGATAGAACTTTTTTTTTTTTTTTTAAATTTTAGTCTGTCTAACTCCAACTCTTGGTGCTATCCGCTTAGCTATTCTTTTATGCAGAAGGGTAATTTAGAAAGCATTTCTTTCTGTCCCAACAGTTCCCCGATGAACCTACTGTCTTTGACCTATGAGGACATTCTTTAAATGACAATATATTGTCAATGGCATTTAAATCTTTTGGCTAGCGCAAATTTAGATTTTGATATTCGCTCTGAATGGCATTTCTCTCTATCGTCACGACGTTGCTGCAAACTCGACCGCGCACTTTTCTTCGTCCTCATTATGGTTAGAATATGAATAACCCAGTTGAGAGAAAGAGACCACATTTACAGTCTGCAGTTCTTCAGTAAAGATAAGACAGTGAGAAAACTGAACATTTCAGTCAAAACAGCATAACATTCACGTCGATAATTGAATGGGGAAACGGGCCCTTGATGTGCTTTAGTACACAACGAGCCAATAGAGAAAATCAAACTTAGCTCATCGTACAATGTGTGGCCGCAAGCACGCAGATCACAAGGGATCATTCCATATATATACGGAAATATAGTACTATGACGGGACATTGGAATCTGCAACTTTCTCGTCACCTTTAGACCTCCTTCACACACATCGACTTTAAGCCATTCACTATGAACGGCACGGCACCGTGCATAGAAATAACCACTACACTATATGGACATTACATATCCATCGACCACGGCCTCTCGCCGTGTACGGCCGCCATGGTTGGGACTGCGAATACTTCATTCCAACACGACATAGTGCCGTCTACGGCGTTGAAATGTACATTGGAGTCCATGAGTGTATTCACACTTGTCGACCATTAAAATTAAAAGCTTACTAGCAATTAGAGATAGAAGGCGATTGGAGAAGTGTGTAGATAGGCAAACCAAGGTGAGAGCGGGGAATGGGACAAAAAAAAAAAAAAACGCAGTCACATTTTCACTTTTACCGACTCAGTTGAAAAGTGCATGTGATTTCATTAGGTAGCAGGCTGTCCTAACATTTTCCTGCATGTTGATTCTTTGCAGTTTAAATTCACACGTATTTACAAAGTGTGCATTGCGTACTTTTTAGATGCAGATTTTTAGCAAGGACTGAAGTACAGAGATCTGAAGAGTAGAGGTGGGCGGGTATCCGGATACTTAGCCGGGTAACCGAGTAAACAGCTCAAAACCGGGTATCCGGGTATTGGTGTCGGGTACCCGGTTTTTCTATTTGCAATACCTGTGACCTTAATTAAATGAAGATTCTCTTCTTTGTCTAAATAATCATGTATAATCCACGCCGATTATAATTATTTACCATTTCACAATGTTTATGTTTCATTTGTACTTCACCCATCTAGGCCTGTGCCTCACGTTGCTCTTATTGACGGAAACTGATATAGGAGATTATTTCAGAGAAAGGACAGTGCTGCCAACTGCCCACTCTTTCGTGCCAGGATTTTAAAGAAAAAATACATAGGTACGTGGGAAGTTTTTTGTGTTTTTTTTTTCATTACCCTGTACTGTATTACCCGGGTAGCAAAAAATTACCCGGCCCCAGCACTACTGAAGAGGGTACTGTGCCAAGATGGTTTGACATGTATCCAACACAGAAACTGTGAGACAAACTTCCAGGTGTGAAATACGGACTAGAACGAGCATTTTAGTCTCGTTGTTCTCGATCTTTTCTCGCCTGTCTCCTGAGCGTACTGAGTGAAAAAAATTTTCTCTGGTGACGAAAAAGAAAAAAACGAAAGCAGAAAAAGGTGACAAGGAGAAACAGTCACTAAAAAAAAATTTAAAAAGCTTGCCTGAAGGGCTAAAGGAACTGTACATTTTGGGATGATCCGTTACAATGGAACTTAGATCTAGACTGAAAATAAAATGAACACAACAAAACTATAACTTTAATATGCGATATTTTGACGGCGTGAGGTCCTGCACTTTCATAATGTTCAATATTATATAACATAAATGTGTATACAAGAGTGTTTATATCGACCGCATCTAACACCAAAGAAATTACGATTTTGTTTATTTATGTTTAACTGTATCTGTTTCCATGATGCTTTCTTCCTTGGTACACCTTATTACCGAGGTACTTCATTTGTTCTATACTTATACATTTTTTACCCAAATAATTTGATTTTCTTCTCTCTGTGCTTTACGTCCTCAGTTTCAAATCATCCACGTATTCCTTTCTTTCCTTCTTACTTCCTTGCTTTGTCTCCTTCGACTGATTCATTGATTAGCATCAAACCTATGTGTGGTAAATTTCAGTAGGCCTTTCCTTATTCTCTTTTTCATGTTAATTGTTACCATTTATTTATTTGTTTGTTTCTTTAATAATTTAATCATTGATACCACAATTATTCATCTGTGTTTGATAGACTTTAAATTTAATAAAACATGTGCTCATACAGTTTTCGTGTGTGTGTGTGTGTGTGCGTGCGTGCGTGTGTGTGTGTGTGTGTTCAATACTTGTTTCTTCGGTCGGGTCCGAAAGGTCAGCAACGCCCACCATGCTAAATTCCGTCCATGGTCTCTACGAACTGACCGCGAGATGGTTCGAGTCTAGTGCCTATTAAAAGGGGAGGGGGGGCCTCTTAACCTTTTTCACCGAGTTCCGCATGTTCAAATTAGAGGAAAAGAGTGAATGAAATCGACTTTTTCAAATGGTTGCCATGGCAACACCACCATCTTGGATTTTGGCTTCTCTAAAATTGCTAACGTCAAAATCTATCTAGTCCGCCAAATTGTATTGACACTTGATGACACTTCTTGAATATTTTGTTTTACATAATATCTAGAAAATTATGTATTTTCAGTTGTTGCTGTTTTTTTTTAAATAAAATTCGATTTTTCTCTAAATCTTACCTACAGAATGGGACTCGCATATGTACGCTTTTAGATTTTGTAATGATAATGATGTATGTCAAACATGCTTAGAATCGTTTTAGAAATTGAAATTTTTTTTAAAAAAATTAAAAAAGCAGAAAGCAAAATACTGACCAAAAAAAAAAAAAAAACTGGGGTTTTACAAAAACACGTTTATTTATACATTTTTTTCAGAGAAAAATTGACTTGGAGAATTTGTTATTTGTCTTTTCGGCTCAACAACAGCCCTGTTGTAGTCCTCTTTCCATGACTTCTATATCTTTTATTCCCTCTTCGAATTTTGCTCCCTACCCCCGTTATCATTATAAGGATATAAGGGCCCTCATAGAGCCTTTCGGGGTTCTCGAGGGCCTATATGAGGTCCCCATATTTTTCTCTGTCCAAACCAAGAATTTCTTGACCTTTACCGTGACATATAGTCCACAACTAAGCTCTGAAGTAGCAGAAATAAAGTAAAGTTCTACTATTTATAAGACGTAGAAGATCACTCTAGAACGCCTGCTAATGATAATATCTATAATCAGCAGTTTCTTTCGCCTCTGAGTGGTCATCCAGTGTCCATCCGTGACACTGGGGTTCATGATAGTGTTAGATAAGGTCATAATCAAGTGTTTTATGGACTCTTTGTCTCATAATAATAATTAAACAAGTGATGATCCATCACTGCATATAGCAGCCAGAGGGAGCTAAACCTTGAATGAGAATAGGTTAGGTCTACCGTTGAATGACCAAGGTTCAAACACGTTAGAATGGACATATCCACTTTTTGATGCCATTTTTTATACGTAGATAAAGTCAACCTATTAAGGGGGGGGGGGGGGTGCGGGTCCTGAGAGTGATTTTTCGAATGCTTGGACTAGGGATTTTGTAAGCTTCAAATTCAGACTCAGCATGTCCAAATTAGAGGAAAAGTGTGGAAAAACATTTTGTTGTGCATCCGGTTGCCATGACAGCGCCGCCATATTGGATTTTGTGTTTTGAAAATTAGCTTTTTTCAAAAGCTTAAGGCTCCTAGAGTATTGAATGGAATTGTGTGAAATTTTGAACATGAATAATATGATCCTATGTAAAGGACGAAATGCATTGTGTTTCCTTTATATGTCATAGAATATTTTTTATAAATTTTTGAAATATGTGTATGGACGGATGTAAATTTATTGCAATTTTCTACCAAATAGCCAGTTTTCCTTCAGAAACGGAAAAGAAATTGAGAAAAAGCGATGCATTTTACCAAAACACATGCTATGGAAAATGTATATTCCAAATCTGAAGGCAACTGGTTGAGAAATAAAAAAGCCTTAGGGAAAAAAGTAAAATAATCATACATATT
>JBCAUA010042623.1:0-11893 GCA_038406235.1 Peronia verruculata
GATAGATAGATAGATAGATAGATAGATAGATAGATAGATAGATAGATAGATAGATAGATAGATAGATAGATACTTTAATCACTTCGGTATCGATTTTCAAAGTCTTAAAGCCGTAGAACTCTTGTTTAGCCTCAAAAATTGCATTTTAAATCACACATCCCCTTTATCTTTCACTAGTATCATCAAACAATCGATCAGAAAAGCTTTTCATTCTCATCATACTTTTGTGGGTCAGAGATTAAAAACAACGAGTATGTTGTACACCACTGGAAAGTACTCGATTCCAACTATTCATTCAGCTTGTGGCGAGGAAAATTTGAAAGTTACCAACGTCACCAGCGTCCAAAAATTGAAGGGTATTCCTGTATAAATTCTAAAACTATTGGTCAGTCCTATAAACAAGGTAACGAAGGCCAGTTGTATATTTTGGACCAAAAATACTCTCGACACATTTTATATTTCGGGTGTGGTCTCCCTTTTCTTTGTGTGCGCTCTATGCTGAATTTCTCTCATCCGGTAACAACAAATTGTTCTCCTTTGTCGATTGATTTAGGTGATTTAGGTCCATGGTAGATCGAGATCTTGTGGCAGCATGTGAAGGTCTGAGCGAGGATGATACTGCCCTCCCTGAACAAAATTTGAGGGTCTGTTGGTTAACATGGATTTCCTAATGGGCATACTAACCTCAAGCTCTGTCGTGTACGCTCATGTTTCGGTACATTAATGAGCTCTAATTCAGGTCTATAAATCAAGTCCGAAAGTGCCAATATCATAGAAATGTCATAGATCTAGATTCTATATCTTTCCATTCATCTGTAGATCTAGATAGAGTCCAAGCAGTAGAAATGAGATGCCTCAGAAGACTCCTCGGCATCTCATATAAAGACCATGTCACCAACAAGAATTACGCAGAGAGGTCATTCAACAAGGGCATTCCTATGAAGACATACTGACCACTGTGAAAAAGAGGAAACTCAGATGGTATGGGCACGTAACGCGCTCAGAAGGACTTGCAAAGACCGTCCTGCAGGGAACAGTAGAGGGGAAAAGAAGACAGGGCGGACGGAGGAAGAAGTGGGCCGACAACATCCTTGAATGAACAGGAAAAAGCTTCGCTGTCATACAAGCACTCGTCCATAACAGCACCAAATGGAACCAGCTGATCCATCGTTCATCCGTCATGCAGCGCCCCTACGACCCTGGCGGGTTACGGGACCTGTAACAGTAACAGTAGATCTAGATATAATATGTTAATGAATTAAAAACTAATCTAAAGGCAGATAGAGTTTGCACAACAAAACCCACAGTAAAAACAAATAAAATTTCTTGGTGATCTGCTTCTTCGCAAGGCCCACCAATAGTGAATTCAAACCTGCAGCTTCTTTCGTTGTGCATACTAGTTTAGTATCATTGACATTACTATCATAACCGAATTTTATTCATTTGATATTATTCCCAGTCTTTTGCAAACTGAATGCCAAACTGTTCAGGTGATCAATAAAACTACTGATTGGCTTGTTAATTGCAGTGGACAGTGGATGATGTTGATGATGAGCTGAATAAATTTGCACTGGAGGGGTGCATTATTGTTATTATTATTTTAATCAAAGCATTCGCAGCTTGCAAACAAATTATTCAAACTGTCTGGGGCCCTCATAAAATTCATATACACGTGTTTCATATTATGCCACTTTAAAACAGTCCTCCTGACCATGTTGTGAGACGGACACGCATTACGTATGTTAGTGACGTTGACAAACAAATAGAATGTATCATTAATTTATATGTTTAGTGATTTTTATTGAAAATAGGTGCGTACGGGTTTGATTTATTGTGAAAATATAATGACATATAGTTTCATTTCCAGCAATCCCATGCTTTGGAAGACGACTTTGAGCCAGTGTCTGCTGCCGATGAAAGTGTACCAATGCCTCAAAAGTAAATCAACATTGTACGTCCTGACTTAAGCATCTGATGGAGATGGCCACCATTTAATCTAATTGAGTTTCTTAAACATCCTACTAAAGTGGCGTCGTGGCCGCTCTGCTATGGTAAATACTCAATCTGCATCATAGATATAAAGGAGGCCTTGTCACAGACTTTCAGGTCACCAACTCAAACTACAAATGGTGTATTTCGGGGCGTATAGCATGTGATAAGCACAGATGAGAAACCTCGGCGTGACCATCGCCCTGATGAGGTTAGTTCTTGGTGCTTTTATGAGAAAGCACCCGCTCTGAATGAAAGGCCTGGCAGCCATTAGCCAAACATTCAAATCAGACATACTGAAATTTCTCCTACCGGCTCTGACCCACTAGCTGCATCTGATTTGCTACAATGTCATGCAGACACAAAATGCAAATGAGTGTCTTAATTTGCAGATTTGGAATAAATGTCCAAAAACACTTTTTTTAAAAAAATCAAAAACGTCAGTAAAAATTGCAGTAATGGTGTCAGTTTTCTCATTCAACTGTGGCTCTATAAGAATCGCTCTCTGTTTTAGAAGCTATGGATATTGGTGTTAGACAAAATCGTAACAAACATCGCCAGTGGAAAACAAGGGATAATCAGAAGAAGGTCAGAGAGAAATAGAAAAGGCTGAATCAAAGCAATAAGAGAGCTGGGGCAGGAGGATACCTATGAGGCAGCGGAAAGAGGAAACATATATATATTTATAATATACCAGGAGGACTATGTAACTGATGTTTTAATAAATGTATAAAATAAGGAATACAGTAAATATTAATGTGGAAATTACTGTATGTGGAATGTTTTTAGACAATTGTTTCACCTTCTTTTCTTTATGTTCACTTTTTCGAAATCATGTTTTCAGAATTGGAGGGGTGGGGGGTGAAATAAAAATTTTCAAAACAAGAAAGCAAACAAACTAACAAACAAAAACAAAACAAATCAAAATGCGATTTTGCACTTTTTTTTCATAAAAGTACTGCCTTTTCTGCGTGTAAAAATGATATCTATAAGCCGATAAGTCTAACGTGTTTGACCAATGGTCATTTAATGGTAGACCTAGAGTATTGTCAATCAGGATGTGGCTGTACCCGGCTGCCACATGAGGCCGTAGATCCTCACGATTTGATTACATACAGGCAAGGGATGCATAAAGCACTTTGACGTTCACCTCTCCTAGCAATATCACCATTTCCAGTGCCAGGGATGGACTTAGAGGTAAGAAAAACTGCTGATCATGCAAATCATCAGTGCAAGCGTTTTAAATGAATTTCTCAGTCCTAAAATAGCGCACTTATCCTTTCTTTCTGCTACCTTTACCTCTGTTGTCGACTATATGACGGAGGAAAGGCCCAAACTCTCTTGGTTTGCCGTAAAAAATGATATGGAGGACACAGGGAATTCCCCAAGATTCTGGAAGTGGCTCTTATAATGACTGGAGGGGAGAGGGTGTTAGGGAGTAAGAAAAGCCAAAAACGGCAACGGGAGACATAGAAGTCATGGAAAGATGGCTAGTTTGTAAAAAAAAAAAAAAAGGTTGTTCCGAGGTTGAAAGCCGAACACATAACTCTTCATGTCAACTTTTCGCTGAAAAAAAAAAAAAAGAAATGTACAGGCGTTTTTCTCACCCCCCCCCCTTCTCTCTCCCTTCTTTTAACAGTTCTCTGCTATCTATTTTTTTTTTTTTTTCGAAACCAGTTCAGACAAAATTTGGTATACATCATTGTTATTACAAAATCCAAGAATGTGCTTATGCGCGTTAAATTCGGTGGGTAAATTTTAGAGAAAAATCGGTTTTTAGTTTGAAAAAAATGGAGAAATTTGAATTTTCGTTGTAGAGCATTTTCGGGCTCAGGGGCTGAAAATGAGTAATTTATTTAGATATTATATCAAATAATATGTTCACCATGTTTTATCAAGTGTCATTGAAAGTTGGTGGACTAGATAGATTTTAAAATCAGTCATTTAGGGACACCCAAATCCAAGATGACGGAGCTGCCATTGCAACCGTACGAAAAAAGCATTTTTTTTCTATTGTTTTCCTCTAATTTGAACATGCTGAATACGATGGAAAAGGTTAAAATAAGCTATCTATAATGTAAACAAAATCGGATCCAGGGGGGGGGGGAGGGGGGGGGGGGGGGGGGGGGGGGGGGGGGGGGGGGGGGGGGGGGGGGAAAAGAAGCTATTTAGAAGGGAAACAAAATTGGATCCAGGACTCCCCCCCCCCCCGCCCTTAGAATTAGTATGCTATTCCATCGTAGCTTTTTTTTTTTTTTTGTAAATTGAAAAATGTATGTTTCCTCAAACATTTCACAACTAAGGATACATATTTTACTTTACAAATGGATTTTAACAGCATTTTGTAATGCCTTGCTTTAAAGTTGATCTGGGGATAACATTTAATGAAATTATCTAGCTGGCAGTGTCCCAGTGACCATTGTCCCTGTTGGCTGCACAATTATAGGTGTCCAGCTTAAGAGACAGTCCAACAAACGCCAGAAAGATAGAAAGAGATATAGAGAGAGAGGATAGAAAAACATAATAGAGTAATCATGCAACATCACTCTTGCATTTGAAAGATGTTTAGACTTTATGCTTTGATACAGATTATACTTTTATTTCTAATAATCCCCATAGCGAAATGACTATAGCATAAGTACTAAATATTGTACACTTAAATTTATTCTAAACAAAATGTGCAATGAAGAAGCAACGAAAAGTAATGATGTTTTTGAAACAGATATAAGTGAACAATTCAAGATAAAAAAAAAAGGCTAAACCAACGTTTATTAATTAAAATAGAACAGTAATAATAATAAACTGAATTTCTAAATTGTAATAATAATAAAAGCGTAATGGTTTACAGTAATAGACAACGAAGAAAAGCACGAATATATTTTTCAAAAAATAAATTATTAATTTTTCAAAAATCACTGAATTTCCATCAATTTTTTGAAAGAATAATATACATTTTTTTTTTTTTTTTGTTAGACATTACATGCGGTTAAAAAATCTTGATATGGACATAGATATATTAGTTTAGATACAATGAATAATTGCATATTTTAACTAAGTAATTCAAAAGAGCAACAATAAAAACAGACCATATTAATAATAATAATAAAATAATAATAGCAATAATAATACTAATAAAGTGTTTCAAGGAATTTGTGAAAGCATGAGATAAATAAGAAATTATGTAATTGTGTCACATATGTACCATGCATTTAATATTTGAAGGCATGTTTTTAAAGCCAATTAAAAACACAAAAGAAGCGGATGGAAAAAAAGATATTTCAGAAGAGTAATTACCATAAAATAATAATAATAAACATAAAATAAAATAAAAATGTGTATACATATTTTATCACTGGAAAAAAACAAGCAAAAATATAAATGATTAAGAGCAAAGGAATTTTAAATAAATCATGCAAAAACGAATTGTGGACAAAATTATCTTAAAACTACACCATCTACGTAAGGCTGGTCTTTGTCTTTTATTTGAGCCAACTAGAAAACGGAATACAACTCTGCTGGCATTGTTTCTTCAGATAAAACAAACACAAGGGCAGTTGCGTTTTGGAAAACGAAGGGAACTGAGAGTGAAGGTTTAGGAGGGAGATGGTGGGCGGGGGAGCCGAGGGGTTTAGAGAAGAAGAAAAGGGAGGTACATGTAACTGATCAGTAACAGAACACGACCTGACCTTCAATGCAAATTATTCAATATTATACAGCAGGAAGCACCTCATCCATATTCAACTTTTTTTTTTTTCTTACACGCTGCGTAAAAATATATGACAGCTGCTTTCAATATCATAAGGCTAAAAAGCGATACAGAAATGAACATGTATAGGAGGAAAATGCTTGTTTAAAAAAAGAAGGCGGAATAACAATTCCGAAAAAGAATTGCAGACGGCAATTACTGCTTCAAAAGTCTTGACAATATATTTTCTAGTCATCTCCGTATAAAAAAGACCAAACTGCTAAAGGATGAAATACAAATTTATGATAAAATCAATATCAGGAACAAAAATAACATGAACACATAACAACAATTTAGGTCTTTCTCGTATAACAAGCGACTTTAGAACACTGGAAATAGTACAAAAATGGCTAAAACGGTTAAAAGAATGTACATACAGATTCAGCAGTAATGATCCCATCGATCGGTCCATGGGGTCAATATGTATAATTCTGAAAGTGCTGATTGTCGGGTGTCACAAAGATAGTTTCATATTTGCAAATCAAAGAAACACATTTGATTGAAGATTTACCAGACGGAAACGAATACATCCAGTGAACAACCAAGACAAAGACGTTTATTCTCAGAAAAGTTTCTAGAGCCTGGCAGAAATAATCATTAAAAATGTATGGGTACTGTCTTTGCTGTTACAAGAAAAACTTAACTTCGCTATCAAAAACCGTTCTATGCGCTTATATTCATGAAAGTTACCCCAGGAGCCAGGGGCACAGTGGCGTACTTTTGTTCTGGGATTACCATAATTTAAATTTCATGAAGATAGACACAGTATTCTTTTTTAAAAAAATATCTAAAAAATGCATTACTGTTTTTCTATTTAGAATAAAAAAAAAGCGAAAATAAAAACAAAACAAAAAGAAAAAAAAAAAAAAGAAGAAAAGAAAATAACCATGATCTAAAAAAAAAAACAAAACAAAACAAAACAAAAAACAAAAAAAAACAACACAAAAAAAAACCCACTGCAATTTAGAACAGTCTACAGGGCAGGCAAGCTGACCTAGCTGTTTCTTTCATGTTTTTCCCCATCGTCTCTCGAACAAACTCTATCATTAAGATTCTTAAGATCATAATTTATTTTTTATTGTTTGCTCGATCAGATTTAACCTTGTAGAACCCAGTACCGCGGTTGGAACGAGCATAATATTGTGGTAACATTCCTTCATTATTCTGTCTATATTTTAAAAATCTGAAATAAATTAGCTACAAAGATTGACTGTACATTGCTCATTATCAAAAAAATTAGTTTTACTTCATTTTCTCACGTTCCAATGTATTGGAAATGACATATTTTTATCAGATAATTATTTCACTGTGCGCTGAAATTACAAGTTTTTAACCCGATACTTACCCACGATCATAAATGTTATACATCACATGAAAGAAAATTTTCTCCCTTTTAGATCAGATGAACGCCTGAATGAGTCAATGCATTTGCATGAGGTGGTCTAAAATACGTTATGAGTTATGCTATGACCTAGCCTTGCTTTTAAACATAGTGAAGTCATGTCCTACTTTTACTCCAGTTGAAGCCATTACAGCAGAAACAGTGTTTTTGATTCTCAGTTAAAAATAATATATATTTTCACTGCCACTATGATTATTTCTAAACCATCTGACTTCAGTTGCAGAATATGGTGTTCCCAGTAGTATGGGTTTTCATAATATTACTGATTTTTGTTTCCTAATATTGTTCACGTGTTCAAAATACTTTAAATATCTGGTAGATAATTAAGAAATGTGAATGTGCGTTAACACCCACATACATATATCTGACAAGTTTATGGTAGACGTTTTATGAGCTAGAAACGAAAAAAAAGAAAAATGTGCATAACTTGTTATAAAGAGTTCTTTCATAAAACAGTCCTATATTTTTTTAAAACTAATTTCCAAGAGATAACATCCAACGCACCAGCAGTCTCCCATGAAGATGCAACGATAAGCTCTTAGGCATATCTGCTACTGTTCCTTGCATGTTAAGGTTTGATATTCTGATAGTATGCCTCATTTCCCAACTTTCTGTGTGCAGATTTGAAGGAGGCATCTGGGAATGTAAAACAATACAGAACATAACTTAAACTTGTCATAAAGACAAGCTAGGAAAATAAACAAGAAAAGAAAAACAAAGAAAAGAAGAGAGAAATATAGAGCGATTTAAAAAAAAAAACAGGAAAGAAAAAGAACAAATAATAAGTAAGAAAAAAAAAAAAGAAAAAAGAAAAAAAAAAGATAAAGAGAAAAGGGACCAATAAATAAGTACGAACAAATAAACACAGAATGGAAGAAATAATAATACTAAAAAAAAAAAAAAAGATAAAAATAATGAAATGAAAGAAGGAAAAACAGAAAGGCAATAAAGTCATAAATCTGCCTTTTAGAATAATCAATAGAAGGGGGACACCGAGGTCTATCTACTATCATAATCGACCAATATATCTATCATTCAACCAGCTAAGCTATCTTTCTACGTACGAACTTCCATCTATCTACCAGTCCATCTACCATCTTCCCACCTAGTTTTCGATCTGCGTAAGTTCGTACTTACCTGTCTACTTACCTAACTACCTACACACTAACCCACTTACCTGTTTCACTGGCTGCTTAACCACCTACCTAAATATTTACCTATCTACTAAACTACATAGTTACATACTTACTGACCAAATTACCCGCTTGCCTGTCATCTTCCTTACTATCTATCTTCCTACCTACCTACCTTATTTACATACATATCTACCTACATATTTATCTGTCCATCCATCGAGCTTTCGTCATACTTATTTACCCTTATACCTATCAACCTACCGATCTCCATAGTTATCTACCTATCTTCATATCAGTCTTAAGCTGTTATGTACCTATAACTCTAAGAGGTCACTTACCAGTCCGAGCCTCGTCATACAAGTGGTCATCTTCTGCCTCTCCTTTTGGAGCAGTAGAGGGAACAGTTGAAGGTCCAACATCAGTCCCCACCTCGGATATCGGGGTCTCAGATGCTTGATATCTGTTCTGAGCTCTGCGCTGGTGAGCGACGGGATTGTCGTAACCGCTGGCGTTATGTGGGTGAGTGCTTGCCTGAGCAAGCTTTGGCTCACGGCGTCTACGCACCACCAGGAAAATGATGACAAGGATCATCAAGCAGATCAAAACAACAGCAACCACTGCTAAAGTAACTCCAGTGATGATCTCCGTTTGTTTTAAATTGTCGGATTTGGATCCTGAGAGAACATTCAGAAATGGGAAATAAAATGAACGATGGGTAGTCTTCGTCGAGAAAGAACGAATCACTGAGCCCGGAGTGCTGCTTGAAAAAAAAATATGGAGGGAAAAAAAGGTCTTTCTTTACTTTTGAAACAGAGAAGACCCATTATACTGAAAGGGAAATAAGATGCTCCCTCCCCCCCCCCCCCCAAAAAAAGAGAATAATTTTAACCCAGAGACCTCAATCAGAATCAAAATGTCACTGAAAAAGAAAAGCAGAAATTAAACCACTGACTGTTTTTTATAGAGCATCAGAGTATTATATGACTGGAGCTTGGTGTAAATATGTAAATGTGCAGAAGCCAGTAATCGCATGCACGTGAAAATAAAAAGATCAGGATCTAGCTGATGCCAACCAAGGACAGGGTCATAGTGGACGAGGTACCGTAAAGAAGTCAGTGATTGGACACCAAAGTTACACGGCTAGCCAAAGAAATGAATAATAATAATAATAAAAATAATAATAGTAATAACCCTGATGCCCAAGAGTATAGGTGAAAACAAAACGGATCCCCCGAAACAATAAAATGTGAAGCGAATCTCAAGTGCTAAAGGCTGTAGTTAGATATGGTGTCCTACAACAGTTTATTAAGATTTACAGAATTCTTGTTTAGTTCATCCACTTTAATGCAATGAGTAGATAGGGCACATGGGCAGGAATGAAGAACTTACGTGTTCTGAGTTCACCCACTGCTACAGAGGCAGAATTCTCGGCAATGTCAATCTTGGATGGGTACCGAACAGTAGTCTGCACGGTAAAGTTATGAACGGTGTCCGATTCCAAACCATGCACTTCACCCCCAGACTCTGTAGCCAGCACTCGGAAGTTCCTGTAGTGATCTTCTATCCAGTGCTGTATAAGAATTCTGTCATCAACACGGGGGAGAGGAAACTCCCATGTGAAAATGATCACGTTCTCCGACACCTGAGTTCTTACGTTTTGGACCAGCAATGTGCTCACTGGGGAGAAAACACCACACGCTCTTGTTATGATTTAAGAAATAACATTTCGTTAATCTTCAAAGTGCCATCTCAGTAAATGCTGTCATACTAATACTATTTCTATTTTTTCTTTTCACTGTGGCAGAACAGGAACATCACAAGTGCAAAACTTACTATGTTTAAATAAGTCTAAATTTTCTTTGATAGTCCATTGCTATTATTTGCACTGCATGCAGCATCACGGAAAAAAAGAATTCGATTTTTGACGAGTTATCGCATTATTGTTTTATAAAAAGATACTATCTTAAGTGGCTTGCCAGTGGGATTTCATATGTCAAACACTGACCCGGTAAACAGCCGTGATTGCCATCGTGGTAAGATGACTTGTTACACTGACAAATGCCATCGACAGACTGACGTGTGGGCAAAACACACGTTGTCCCTTCCACACATATGTCGGGCAAGTAAGGCGTACAACTGGAAGAAGCTGTTTTTCCTGTAAAAATCACCACGCGAAGAATGAACATGTATAATAATGAATTATGAATTCAATTCAGTAGTTAGTGGTCGTATTTCTCAGATTGTCTTGCCGTCTGCCCGTGTTCTCTACCTGTCTGTCTGTTTGTTAGTTTGTTGTGTCTGCCGGTCTGTTCGTTTTGAATGTCTTTCATGACCGTATGTCTGTCTTATCTCTGTCTGTCTATTTGTCTTGTTTGTTGCTCGCTCTGTCTGAACGTCTTGTCTGTATGTCTCTGTTTACCTGTCTATCTGACGATCTACCAAACCAATTAGCAGATCAACCGTTGACTCCACTTCATTGAAAGGCTAATTTTAAGTGACCCATTTTCCTGAGGCCTGTCAATCAGCTACTGAACCCAAAACAAAACAAAACAAAACAAAAAACTTCTAAAATTACCGAAAAGGGTTTAGCTATGTGTAAATACAACATTTTTGTTGCTCCTTACGTTTTAAACAAGGATCAGTGTTTGAACGCTGAGGGGTTTGGTAATATCCTGGAGCACAAGCACATCTCTTTGTCTCCTCTCTACATGTCATGTGCATGCGGCAATCATTGTCTCTGATACAGGTCTCTTCAACGTTTTTTCCTGAAAAATAAACTAGTATATTAAATTGTGCAATGTTTCTCAAAACACAACAATAATAATATATACACCAACGCTTTGAGCCGTTCTCTTTGTTTTTTTAGAAAAACGAAGATTATTCACTCATTTTAGCGTGTGATCTTTATCTGTCTGGAATCACTGAAAATTAAAGATTATAGTGAAACGAGTTCCAGAGGGATGATAGAAAGGAAGGTGTTCTTCTGTCCCGGACATTACGTTGGCTGTTACTGGAAGTTTAATTGTACACCAATATGGAGATATTGTTTATTCGCGGTATATTAAATTGAAAAGAGAGTTAATGAATTCATTATTTCTTTTTTTTTCTTTGCGACCTGAATTAAACAGGAAGACAGAAAATTTCCGGGGGTGGGTGGGGGGGGGGGGTAGGGGGATGGGGGGGACGGAGCATTCTTAATGTTACTCTTCTTCTTTTCATGGAATGTAGGACAATAGCAGACAATATTGTGAGTCTAGGATGGGAACATTCTGTGATAATTATTTCAACATTATCTGATGATACTCACCCTCTCCCAGTGTCCTCACTCTTCCTCTATTTTCTCTTATTTTGATGGCATTGAAACCTCCCAGATAAGCTGTCAAAGTGTAAGGGTGCCACTCATCCACTTTCAGAGAATATAATCGGTATTGATATTCTTTGAAATATGGGCAACGACCACTGGTTTGGGTCTTCTCTTGTCCAATTGTTAGATTCAAATAAATGTAGTCATTTCGTAATCGACAGTCAAGATGCATATGCCAGATATTGCCGTCAAGCCTCATGGAAGTGAGTGCAAACGAGCCAACTGAATGTGAAAATTAAAATATAACTATTTATTCA